>CABHPQ010139599.1:0-17864 GCA_902168405.1 Peromyscus aztecus | reverse complement strand
AGAGAGAGAGAGAGAGAGAGAGAGAGAGAGAGAGAGAGAGAGAGAGAGAGAGAGAGGTGCTTGCTGTCACACCAATGAACTGAGTTGGCTCCCAGGATCCACAGTGAGAGAACAAATTCCCACAAGCTGTCTGTCCTCTGACTTCCATAAGTGCCACAGCACACGCCACCTCCACTCACACAATCCATACACAGCTATGACAGATAGAGAACACTCCTGATTCTATGAACTCTACCTGTGACCTCTTACTTAACCTCTTACTTATGGCTTCCCAAGATAGGAAACAACGTGGAAAGGACATAAGGAGAGGGTAAGCTCAAGTTGGTCATGGTAGCACAAATCCCAGCACTCAGGAGGCAGACGCAGGCAGATCTCTGTGAGTTTGAGGCCAGCATGGTCTACAGAGTGAGTTCCAGGACAGCCAGGGCTACACAGAGAAACCCTGTCTCAAAAAAACAAAAACAAAAACCAAGAAAGGATAGGCTCATCAACAAAAAACACCAATCAAGATAAAGGTGCAGAAAGCAGATACATGCAGGCCCTAGAAAGGAAGACTCAGTGTGGACTAGCCTGAAATCAAGACTACAAAACGAACTTGTTTTGTATGAGGCAAAGCCATGGGAAGAAGAGGAGGGAAGGAGGGGGAGGAAGGAGACAGAGGGAGGAAGAGGAAGAAGAGACAGGAGAATTAACGATGAGCTAAATGACAATAACATTTGATCTTTATCGGTATACACCTGGATTATTCAGGGAATTATAATAGCTTGTGAACCTTAGCAGTGCCACAGCTAGGACGCAAGAGAGCCAGGAGAAACCAAGAGCAAACACCCTAAAGTTCCGTTTCTCTGTGTGTGTGTGCTATGGAGCATGACACATAGAAATGGGTTCTCTCCTCTCACCATGTGGGTCCTGGTGATCAAACTCGGGTTCATCAGGCTTGGTGGCCAAGTTCCTTTTCCCGCAGAACCATCTCGCCAGCCCTTGTTATATTTATTTTTTTGAGACAGAGTCTCATTGTTGCCCAAGCTTGCCTGGAACTCACAACACTCCTCCGGCTTCCACCTCCCAAGCATTAGCATTCCAGGCATGAACCACCACATTTGGCTCCTAATAAAAAAAAACTCCTTTCTGCCAAATGGTAATTTAAGACAAAGGCAAGCCTGTCTTGCTGTGAAACTTTTTTTTTTTTTTTTTTTGGTTTTTCGAGACAGGGTTTTTCTGTGTAGCTTTGCGCCTTTCCTGGAACTCGCTTTGGAGACCAGGCTGGCCTCGAACTCACAGAGATCTGCCTGCCTCTGCCTCCTGAGTGCTGGGATTAAAGGCCTGTGCCACCACCGCCCGGCTGCTGTGAAACTTTTACCTTTATATTCTAACCCATTTCTTTACATATACAGATTATAAATTTCTAGAAACTCAATGTCTTTTTTACAAAAAATATATAATATTTTTGTGATCTACTAAAAGAATGGGTAAATGAACATCACCATCACTAAATCATGTGACAAAATACTAAATCCTGTTTATTTCCACCTGAAGAAAACTTTTGTTTTTTTTTCAAACAGTGTCATTACATTGAGGCTAGCCTAGAAATCCATATAGAATCCAGTTTGGCCTTGAACTCACAATTCTCCTGTATCAGCTTCTAGACTGCTGGGATTTTAGGAGTATGCAAGCATGCCCAGCTCTGACTAAACTTATGATTTTAATTTCTTTCTTAAATTAAGAATTAAATTTTCTTAACTAGCATGAATACTGTAGTTATGAACAGCAAAGATAATCATTAAGAAAAAACACTAGCCAGGCGATGGTGGTGCACGCCTTTAATCCCAGCACTTAGGAGGCAGAGCCAGGTAGTTCCCTGTGAGTTCAAGGCCAGCCTTGGTCTACAGAGCGAGATTCATGACAGGCACCAAAACTACACAGAGAAACCCTGTCTCAAAAAAAAAAAAAAAAGAAAAGAAAAGAAAAGAAAAAGAAAAGGAAAAAAAATAAATAAACCACTAACCAAAAAAAGAAAAAAAGTGTGCAGGGCCCTACAGGCAGCCATGGTAATAGGCGCCTTTGACATCCCAGTGCTCAGGAGGCAGAGGCAAGCAGATCTCTCTGTAAGTTCAAGGTCAGCCTGGTCTACAGAGTGAGTTCTAGAACAGCCAGGGATACACAGAGGAACCCTGTCTGAAAAAAAAAAAAAATCAAAGAAAGGAGAAAAGGAAAGGAAAGGAAAGGAGAGGGGAGGGCGGGGAGGGGAGAGGAGGGGAAGGGAGGGGAGAAAAGAGGAAAGAAAGAGGAAAGGAAAGGAAAAGAAAGGAATGGAAAGGAAAGGAAAGGAAAGGAAAGGAAAGGAAAGGAAAGGAAAGGGAAAAGGAAAGGAAAGGAAAGGAAAGGGAAAAGGAAAGGGAAAAGGAAAGGAAAGGAAAGGAAGAAGGGAAGGAAAGGAAAGGAAGAAGGGAAGGGGAGGAGGAAGGGGAGAAAGAAGGGGAGAGGGAAGGAAAGGGGGAGGGGAGGGGAGGGAGGAAAGAAGGCAGGCAGGCAGGCAGGCAGGCAGAGGTGCATGCCTGCAGTATCAGCACTCACAGAGAAGCAGGAGGACCCAGGGTTCAAGGGTATCCACAGCTACACAGTCAGTTCAAGGCTAGCCTGGTTACACGAGACAGTGGGGCCTCTAGAAAAAAAAATGCTAAGGATTCAGGGATATTGGAGTGTCTTTTGAGAGTTATTTCACAGCCTTTCTCAGATCTTAGCTTGACTCCAGGGACTAGTATCCCAAAAAACCTGGCAACCACCAAGCCACCTTGAGACAGTAGTTTTCAGATTGTCTTAAAAATTCAAACAATTAGGGAACTAGAGAAATGGCTCAGCAGTTAAGAGCACTGGCAGCTCTTCCAGAGGTCCTGAGTTCAATTCTCAGAAACCACATGGTGGCTCACAACCATCTGTAATGGGATCTGATTCCCTCTTATGGTGTGCATGAAGACAGGTCACTCGTATACATAAAATAAATATTTAAAAAAATTCAAACAATTAAATTCTCAGATACAGAAGGTGAGGTTTCTTTTTTTAGATTTATTTATTTTTATGTGTTATGAGTATTTTGCCTGAATATATTTAAGTGCACTATGTGCATGCCTGGCACCAAGGGAGGCCAGAAAGGGGTGCTAGGTCACCAAAATTGGAGTCACCAAAATATAGATGTCAGAGCTGCCTGGGATCTGTGAACCAAACTCAGGTCCTCTGCAAGAGCAGAAACTTCTTAACTGCTGAGCCATCTCTTCAGTCCCTGAGGGTGAGTTTCAGAGGGAAATTTAGTACAGATTCATGGGAGGGGAGGGGGGGGAAGTGGGGGAGGTTAAGAAGGATGAAAGGAGAGCAGGAGTGAGCAGAGCTCCTATATAGCAGGAGCGGTCCCAGGATATAGGGTACCACTGAAGCACCTAGTCTGGGAGCATTATAAAGAATTTATGGCAGAAGTGGGGGGGGGGGGGAAATGGGACAGGGGACGAACTGGTCATCATCAGTCCAGATGAACTCTTTCCAGTTCAGTCACGGTCATCTACAGCTCTAGGCAGATGTGCAGGAGATAACAGGAAAACAGGAGCCAGGATTTCTGTGCCCTTTCTGGCCTCCAGCAGGGAATGGAACTGCTACTTTGGGGTTCCTTCCCTACCTGACCAGTTTCTATCTCCTGCCATAATTGGTGAGTCCAGAGCAGTAGCTCACACCTGTAACCTATAATCCCAGCTCCTCCAGAGACAACAAAAAAAGTTGCTACCAACAACTACCTTTAGGCAGAAGCAGGCAGATCTCTGTGAGTTTGAGACCAGTCTGGTCTACAGAGTGAGTTCCAACCAAGGCTACAAAAATTTGTTTAAAAAAAAGGGAGGGCGGGGAATGCTAAAGCAATGGCTCAGACACACCAGGAGCACTCAGGAGGCAGGGGTAGGGGAATCTCTGAGTTTAAGGCCAGACTGGTCCAAGATGGCCAGGGCTACACAGGGAAATCCTGTCTCTAAAAACAAACAAACAAAACCAGAGTACTTCATGCTCTTGCATAAGACCAAGTTCAAGTCCCAGCACCACATGGTAGCTCATCCTTAACTCCAGTTCCAGGAGATTCTTTGCCCTCTTCTGACCTCTAAAGGCACTAGACATACATGTGTTGCATAGACATGCATGCAGGTAAAACATCCCCACATAAATAAAATAGTTAAGTCTTTAAAAAAAATTTAAAAAAATTTTAAAAAAAGCTAGACAGTGGTGGTACACACCTTCAATGCCAGCACTTGAGAGGCAGAGGCAGGCAGATCTCTGAGTTCAAGGCTAGTTTGGTCCACAGAGATAGAGAGAGTTCCAAGACAGACAAGGCTACACAGAGAAAGCTTGTCAAAAAAAACAAAACAAAACAAAACAAAAACAACTCTAAATCAAATCATAGAAAAAGCAGGGAATGAACTCTATTAGAATTTGATATCAATTCTAGGGCTGAAGGGATGACTCAGAGGTTAAGAGCACTGGCTACTCTTCTAAAGGTCCTGAGTTCAATCCCCAGCAACCACATGGTGGCTCACAACCATGGGATCTGATAAATTCTTCTGGCATGTGGGGACATGCAGACAGAGCACTCAGATCCCAAAAAATACATAAATAAATAAAATTAAGAAAAAAAAAGAATTTGATATCAATTCTAAAACTAAAAAGTTACTTTCAAAATTACTGGCACTAAGAGTAGTAGCACGTGCCTATAGTCCCAGCACTTGAGAGGCAGGCAGTTCTCTGAATTCAAGCCTGCCTCATCTACAGAATTCCAGGCTAGCCAGGGAACTTGAGACTCTTAAAAAAAAAAAAAAAAAAAAAAGAAAGAAAGAAAGAAAAAGAAAAGGAAGACTTAAATAAGTACATAAATCAGGATGAGAGGCTAGATTTAGACACAAAGTAGCCAAGAATTTATATCCCAAACTTTTTTTTTTTTAAATTTATTATGTATACAGAAGAGGGCACCAGATCTCATTACAGATGGTTGTGAACCACCATGTGGGTGCTGGGAATTGAACTCAGGACCTTTGGAAGAGCAGTCGGTGCTCTTAACCTCTGAGCCATCTCTCCAGCCCTATATCCCAAACTTTAAAAGATTTCCAATAGAACTCACAAGCCATAGGATCTGTAGGCAAAGAGCAGGCCTGTTACTGTCTGAGGTGTTCATATTTATGAAGACTCTTAGCCAAAACCATCAGCTGGGAAAGTGGCAGCAGGACTTGGCACGAGTAGACCCCTGAGGATCTGGTCTAGCAATGCCAAACTGTGGCACAGACATGCCCTCATTCGCTTGTTCCACTAGTTGCTGATAATCCATATCATGTATTATGAGAATTCCTTCCCTGAGAAACAATGTCTACCCCTCCCACTACCAACCAACCAAATTCCACTAAAGTTCACTCCAGGAAGCCAATGAGTTTATTATTGGAGTGGGAGTACCCTTACAGGGCACAGAGGTGACACCAAAGTAACACTAAAAGTCGTCACCCAGCAAGGATGACTGCTTCCCAATAGCCTAGATGGAGCCCTTCTTCATTCACCCTTTCCCAGCCTCGATACTCTAGGGCCTCCCCAGACCACAGACAATTAGAGAAGAATTGCACACAAATGGTTGGGAGTGGCTGGAATCCCAGGTGGGGGTCCAGTCACCCTCCCCATCTCCCTTCTTCTTAGAGAGAATGTCACCAGTCCCCAAGCCCTATCTACAGTAGGTTTATCTAATGAAGATGGTGGCCATTTTGCTTGGAGGATAGTGTTCTACAATGTCCTTTCCTTCTGCTGGGAGCAGCACGTTCTCCACACCCAGCCGTTTCCTATCTCAGCAGTTATACCCAATCTTTCCACCTCCACTGCTCTATCCCTGCTAGTTCTTTCTCACCAGCCTGATGAGCACTCTGTTACCTGCACAACAAAAATGCCTTTAATCTTTTACCTCTCCCTTCCACAGGCAAACTTCCAGAAAGAATTTAATGCCTCTCTTTCTTATCTCCCACTCCTCCTCGGTGACTGCACGAGGCTATGGCTTGCATGCTTCTAATTCCAATGGACAAGTTTCCATTCTTATAATAACAAAGCTAACCATTCTTTCCTCTCAGATACGCTGTCCTGACCACTCTCCCACTACTGCACTTCTCTGGAATCTCATGCTCAGCCCAGTGGGTGTTTCCACCTTTGCCTAAATGCTCTAAAAAGTCAGTGTTCCTCAGGGCTCAGGACTTAAGCTCAAATCTCTTCCAACTGTATTCACCCTGATAATCCAACACACTTTGAGATATCAAATATCTCTTTGCCAAAGACCACCTAATTTATTCTTTTTTTTTTTAATTTACTTATTTTTATTTTATGTGCTTTGGTGTTTTGCCTGTATGTCTGTGTGAGGGTACCAGAACTCCTGGAACTGGAGTTACACACAGTCTTGAGCTACTATGTAGATGTTGAGAATTGAACCAAGACTTCGGGAAAAGCAGCCAGTGCTCTTTTCCATCTCCCCAGCCCCACTAATCCATCCCATACTCCTACATACACATCTGCAACAGCCTCCAAAAGTAAATATGTAAGGGCTCTTCAAATTCATCATGTCCAAGGCTGAAGTCTTCATCTCTAAGGCCAGCTTAAGGCTTTTGTGAGACCTAAACAATTTTACCTTTTGAGTCTCTTTTTCCATTTTAAAAAAGAAAGAAAATTATATCCGTGTGTGTGTGTGTGTGTGTGTGTGTGTGTAAGATGTGTTAGAAATAGAGACAAGTTTATTAAAGAAGACCGGGACAGGTCTAAAACAGAAAAGCCAAGAAAATATTCCTGTGCCTTCACTGGTAAGCAGACAACTGTAATATGGACTGTACACATGCCTATATAATTTTTTTTTCTTATTTTAAAAGGAATTAAAAGTCAGCCTTGGCTACACAATGAGAGTCTGCCTCTGAGTACTGGGACTAACAGGATGTACCACCACACCTGGGTATTGGGTTTGTTTGTTTGTTTGTTTGTTTGGTTTGGTTTTTTTTGAGACAGAGTTTCTCTGTGTAGCTTTCAAGCCTGTCCTAAAATTAACTTGTAGACCCGACTAGCTTCCAACTCACAGAGATCCGCCTGCCTCTGCCTCCTCAGTGCTGGGATTAAAGGCATGCACCACCACCTGCCTGGGATAATATCCCTGTTAAATGTGTAACAATTATGCCATGAGACATCTAGTAGGAAAGAGTTCAAGTCTAGTCTGGGCAACTTAGTAAGATCACATCTCAAAGTACAAAGTGAAAAAAAGGACTGGAGATACAGCTCAGTATAGCGCAGTGGTTCTGAACCTTTCTAATGCTTCAATCCTTTAATACAGTCCCCTATGTTGTAGGAACCCACAACCATAAAATTATTTTTGTTGCTACTTTATAACTGTAATTTTGCTACTGTTATGATTTATAAATGTAAATAGTTTTGGAGGTAGAGGTTTGCCAAAGGGATTGCAACCCAGAGGCTGAGAACCCCTGGTATAGAGCATATTAAAGGACCTATTTTGCCAGGCAGTGGTGGTGCACCCAGCACTCGGGAGGCAGAGCCAGGCGGATCTCTGTGAGTTCGAACCAACCTGGTCTACAGAGCGAGATCCAGGTCAGGCACCAAAACTACACAGAGAAACCCCATCTCGAAAAACAGAAAAACAAACAAACAAACAAAAAAAGCACCTATAATTAGAGTCTGGCTTGGTGGTGCATGCCTTTAATCCCAGCAGAAGTAGGAAGATGTCTGAGTTTGAGGCCAGCCTGGTCTACAACGTGAGCTCCAGGACTACAAGAGAGAAACCCTGTCTCAAAAAAAAAAAAAAAAAAAAAATCAACAACAAGCCGGGCAGTGGACTAGCTCACACCTTTAATCCCAGTCAGCACCCAGGAGGCAGAGGCAGAGGCAGAGGCAGGGGGAATCTCTATAAGTTCGAAGCCAGACTGGTCTACAGAGTTCCAGGACAGCTAGGACTACACAGAAAAACCCTGTCTCAAAAAAACAAAAAAAAAAAAAAAAAAGAAAAAAAAGAAAAAAATTCAACAACAAAAAAAGGACCTGGAGTTGGGAGAGTAAGAGTGAGAAATAACCCTGTTAAATTCTTCTCTACAAGGTCATCATCATTCTTATTTCTCAAAACATGTAAATGTCTTATTGACAACAATTAAATGGTATCTGTAGGCCATCCTGGAATTTTTCTGAAGCTGACCGATATATATGTTATTTATTGCTGTGACTCCTGTTGTGCTTCTATAAGCTTGCTGTTACATACACTGAGCTGGGCCAGCAAGATGGCTAACAAACAAGTGAAGGCTCTTGCCAAGTCTGACGACCTGAATTTGATCCTAAGAACCCATAGGGTGGACTCCCACAATTGTCATCTGACCTCTACATATGTACCAGGCACACATGTACAAGTGTGGCCATACACACGTGTGCTCGCACATGCACAAAAATATATGAATTTTAAAAAAAGCACATTGAGCTACTTTCATTAAACCTATAGTTTTGTTGTATTTAAAGTAATCATATGGTCACATGCTTAAATCTGGATAGCAGAACTTAAGCAATTAATGAAGTACATAAATATCTCCTTAATATACTGATTAGAAAACATGAAAACAATAAAATTAACGATTAAAAAGAATGAAAGCATCCTTTGGGCCCCTTAAGTTTATCACAGGCCCTGTGACTAAGATGCTTATTTATGTCCCCCATCAAATGCCTTTCTTCCTGCTTCCTATCTCAGTAAACGATATCATCTCCTTTGCCTCTGTCAGAGTCTTTCTATATATCTTATTGTATAGAAATATATTAAACATACTAATATTTAATGTCATCTTAATATATATTTGCTGCTTTTTCCTAGTCCCACTCTCCCGACACACAAGTCCAGGCCACATCCTTCGTTGTCTTGCTATTTCCACCTTCTTTTTGTGTGTGTGTGTGTTTGAGACAGGGTCTCTCCCTGGCTGTCCTGAAACTCACTCTGTAGACCAGGCTGGTCTTGAACTCACAGAGATCCCCCAGCCTCTGCCTCCCAAGTGCTGGGATTAAAGGCATGTGGCACCATGCCTGGCTCTACTTCCACCTTCTTACTGGCTTTTCCATCTCATTCCTCACTCAAATGGAGTTTCTGCGCCACTGTATACCTCCTACCCCCACTTAAGACTTCAAAGAGTTAGAGATAGCTCAGTGGTTAAGAGCACTTGCTGCTATTCTAGCAGAGCAGAGTTCAGTTCCCAACACCCACATCAGGCAGCACAGAGCTGCCTGTAACTCTAGCTCCAAGGAGCTGATGCTCTCTTCCGGCTTTGGTGGGCACACATATACCTGTGACTGTCCACACACCACAAACATATATATATTAAAACAAAACAAAAAAACTTCAAAAATCCTCAGTAGCCTTAGAATAAAGCCCAGACTCCCACAACATGGCTTACAAAGAGGCCTTTCATTCTGGGACTGTACACAGCTGTCCACCCCACCTACCATCTCTCTCTACCTGCCAGCTTCCCACATCTCCACCTGACCAGCTCAGCAAACACCTTTCAAGAGCGGCCTCAGTCTGCCAGGCTTTCCTCAGGTTGTTCAACTAAACTCTCTCTTACTCCTTTCACCCAGATAACTTTTCAGAACCATCAGAAGTTAATTTAGCATGCCCTTCAAATTTCAGCCATTCACAGCCTCTAAACTGTGAAGCCATTTAAGGCACTCATGGGACAACTTGAACAAAGCCTAATGAAAACTGTTCTAGAGGATTAAAGATAACAGGATTCTTTTGGAAGAAAAAAAAAAGACACTCAACACAAAAAGCAAGAGGTAGGTGCTGGAGAGATGGCTCAGAAGTTAGGAGCACTTTTTGCTCTTGCAGAGGACCCAGGTTCTATTTCCAATGCCCACTATCATACAAAAGTACTTTTAAATGCTTCCTACATACACAAATGGCTAAATTCAGTTATATATTCCCATTTTCCTTCCAAACATTTCTCAGAAAGTTTGATGAGAAAAACTTGGGTTGGTCAGCACTTGCCACCAAACTTGGCAACCTAAATTTAATCCCTGAAATCCACATGGTAAAATGAGAAAAATCAACTCTCAGAAGTTATCCTCTGACCTCCAACATGTATGGCATGCATGCCCATACATATACACACATACTTAGAGAGACACAGTCAAATAAAAACATGTGCAATAATTTTTTTAAAAAAAGCCAGGTGTGGTAGAGCACACCTTTAATCCCAATACTCAGGAGGCAGGGGCATGTAAATCTCTGAGTTCAGTCAGACCAGTCAAGGCTGGTCTTGATCTTGTCTTGAAAAAAAAAAAAAAAAAAAAAGGAAGAAAAGAAAAGAAAAAGCCAGGAGGTAGTGTGGTATGCCTTTGATCCCAGCATTTAGAAGGCAGAGGCAGGCAGATCTCTGTGAGTTCGAGGCCAGCCTGGTTTACAGAGCTAGTTCCAGGACAGTTAAGGCTACACAAAGATACCCAGTCTAGAAAAAACAAAAGAAGAAAGTTGTGCAAAACAATGCAAGACCCTGTCATGGTGAGAAGTTGATTATTAGAGGAAAAGTATCAATACTTTTACAATAAAAGCTATGGGACTCTAGTACTTTCTAAGCCATGAAAAAACCAAGTTTGGCCGGGCGTTGGTGGCGCACGCCTTTAATCCCAGCACTCGGGAGGCAGAGCCAGGCGGATCTCTGTGAGTTCAAGGCCAGCCTGGGCTACCAAGTGAGCTCCAGGAAAGGCGCAAAGCTACACAGAGAAACCCTGTCTCGAAAAACCAAAAAAAAAAAAAAGAAAAAACCAAGTTTGTTGGCAGGTACCTGTAATCCAGCATCCAGGAGGTAGAGGAAGGAGGATTAAAAGTTTATGGCTGGGGCTAGACCACTGGCTGTTCTTCCAGAGGACCAGAGTTCAAGTCCCAGCACCCACATTAGGCAGGTCATACATGTCTGTAACTCCTATTCTAGGGGATCTGATAACCCCTTCTGGCCTCTGCAGGCATCAGGTACACACATGATGCAAAGACATACATGCCAGCAAAATACCCATACATATATAAATAAATACGTGGTTTTTGGTTTGGTTTGTTTGTTTGTTTGTTTGTTTGTTTGGCTTTTCAAGACAGGGTTTCTCTGTGAAACAGTCCTGGCTGTCCTAGAACTCACTCTATAGACCAGGTTGGCCTCAAACTCACAGAGATCTGCCTGCCTCTGCCTCTCAAGTACTGGTATGTAGAACAAGGGGAATACTCCTCCACTGTTTGTGGGAGTGCAAACTTGTACAGCCACTTTAGAAATCAGTATGGCAGTTTCTCAGAAAATTGGGAATCAGTCTTCCTCAAGACCCAGCCATACCACTCTTGGGCATATTCCCAAGGAATGCTCAACCATACCACAAGGACACATGCTCAACTATGTTCATAGCAGTATTATTCATAATAGCCAGAACCTGGAAACAACCTAGATGCCCCTCAACTAAAGAATGGATTAAGAAAATGTGGTACATATACACAATGGAGTACTGCTCAGCAGTAAAAAACAATGACAGCATGAAATTTGCAGGCAAATGGATGGAACTAGAAAATATCATCCTGAATGAGGTAACCCAGACTCAGAAGGACAAACATGGTATGAACTCACTCATAAGTGGATGCTAGATATAAAGCAAAGGATAACCAGACACAACCCACAGCTCCAGAGAAGCTAGCTAACAAGGAGGACACACATAAGAGAGACACATAGATAGCCCAGTGAAGGAGAAATAGATGAGATCTACATGAATGAGGGATGAGAACATAAGGGAATGAGAGGTTTGAGCTGGAACAGGGACAGAGTGGGAGAGCAAGGAAAGAGATACCATGATAAATGAAGACATCATGGGAATAGGGAGAAACAGAGTGCTAGGGAAGTTCCCAGGAATCCACAAGGGAATTGTTCCAGGAATCCCCACCTTAGACTACTAGCAATAGTTGAGAGGGTGCCTGAACTGGCCTACTCCAGTAACCAGATTAGTGACTACCCTAACTGTCATCAGAAAGCCTTCATCCAGTGACTGTTGCAGAGATCCACGCCCGGGCACCAGGCCAAGCTCCAGGAGTCCAATCGATGAGAGAGAAGAGGGATTCTATGAGCAAGGGAAATCAAGATCATGATGGAAAAATATATAGAAATGGCCAGCCAAACTAGTAGAAACCCATGAACTGTGGACCAATAGTTATGTAGCCCCCATGGGACTGGACTAGGCCCTCTGGATAGGCGAGACAGTTGTTTAGCTTGAACTGTTTGGGGGCCCCCAGGCAGTGGGATCAGGATCCATCTCTGGTGCATGAGCAGGCTTTTTGGAGCCCACTGCCTATGGTGGGACACCTTGCACAGCCTTGGTGCAGAGAGGAGGGGCTTGGACCTGCCTCATCTGAATGTACCAGGCTCTGCTGACTCCCCATGGGAGACCTTGACTTAGAGGAGGTGGGTATGGGGGTGGGTTGTGGGAGAAGGCTGGGGGATGGGAGGAGGGAGGAGAGGGATATCTGTGGTTGGTATGTAAAATGAATAGAAAATTTCTTAATAAAAATTAAAAAAAAAAAGGCATGTGCCACCATTGCATCTCTTAATAAAAGTTCTGACAGAGTTCAAGGCCACCCTGAGCCTACATGAAACAACCATCTCAAAAAAGAAAGAAAGAAAACAAAACAAAACAAAAAGTCATATACAGTATCTGATCAATGCTACAACCTTCCTCCTCGACACATTTATTTAGGAATCTGAACCACTTTAGATCTGGTACCCACACAGTTATAAACAAGGAAAGACTCAAGCAGACTTCCCAGCAGATCACACAGAAGCTAGGGACAAGCTGTTCACTCTGCTGTGAAGGAATCCAAGGCAAAAGAACTGGGTACATACACATACACACACACACACACACACACACACACACACACACACACACACACAACCAGGCCAGCTGTACTTATGACTTACATGTTGACTGCTATCCAGACAGGGTGGTCGGTTGATTAACTGAGTCAAAGGTTTCCGAAAAGGAGACAGGAAACACTGGGTCTCGTTACTGGACTTTCGTTTCTTAGGAGTCTAGGAGAGAAACAGGAAAGTAACATTGCAACACCCAGACAGGCCCAGAGACCACCCTACTGGCAATCAGCCCTTGAGTGCTTATTAGAGACAGGAGTCGTGCTAAGCACTAGTAGTCCCAGGTATTTGAAAGGTTGAGGGAAGCTAGCAGCATTTCTCAATTGTTGAGTTTTTGGTCTAGCAAATATAAAAACCAGTACTAGCGGGCACAGAAAAAAAGTGCCAGCAAGATAGGGTGGCACACACCTGTAATCCCAGCATTTGGGCAATGGAGGCAAGAGGATCAGGAGTTCAAGTCCACCCTTGGCTACACAGCAACTTTGAGGCCAGCCTGAGCTACATGATATCCTGGATCAACAAAAACAAAAGTGGTTAATTTCAGGCACCACTCTAAACTTTTTTTTAAAATGAAATTCTTTTAATTTATCTATTTTTTTTAAGATTTATTTATTTATAATATATACAGTATTCTATCTGCATGTATGCCTGCACACCAGAAGAGGGCACCAGATCTCATTACAGATGGTTGTGAGCCACCATGTGGTTGCTGGGAATTGAACTCAGGACCTCTGGAAGAGTCAGTGCTCTTAACCTCTGAGCCATCTCTCCAGCCCTAATTTATCTATTTTTATTTTATGTGCATTGGTGTTTTGTCTGTGTGTATGTCTGTGTGAGAATATCAGAACCCCTGGAACTGGAGTTACAGTCTTGAGCTGCCATGTGGATGCTGGGAATTGAACCCAGGTCCTCTGGAAAAGCAGCCAGTATTCTTTTTTTTTTTGGGGGGGGGGAGTTCGAGACAATGTTTCTCTGTGTAGCTTTGGTGCCTGTCCTGGATCTCACTCTGTAGACCAGGCTAGCCTCAAACTCACAGAGATCACCTGGCAGCCAGTGTTCTTAACTGCTGAGCTATCTCTCCAGCCCCCACACTGAACTCTTAACATGTATTATCATATATGACTATCACAGCAATCCTAAGATATTATGTTTACTAGGCTCAGCTACCTCAGGAGGCAGAAGCACGTGGATCTCTGTGAGTCTGGGGCCAGGCTGGACTAGGAAGTTCAACCCTGTCTCAAAACAAACAAACAAACAAACAAAAAACAACCAGTACTTTCAGGAGTAACACCCAAATAGAGCTCCATTCATTATTCACCTGCAGAGAATGCTGCCCCAAGTTCAACTCTGAGATTTTTGTGAATGGTGAGAGAGAACCGTTGTTTCTCTCTCATAGGTAGCAAAGCAGCAATGCTAATGAGCCCCAGGCCAGGCATGGTGGTTTACTCTGAAGGTGAAAGGGGGAAGCTCACAGTTTAAAGTCACTGTTAGCTACACCACGAGTTTGAGGCCGGGCTGAGTTATATGAGAGACCCTGTCGCCAAAGGTGGGGGAGAGGGAGGTGTCTGAAAACAGCTACGCAAGTATGGACTTGCCACGAAGCCTGGGGACCTGAGTTCAATCCCTAAACCCACACAGTGGAAGGAGAGAACGGACTCTCCTCTTAAATGTCATAGCACATGCACTCTCCCCAAAAGAAGTTGAAAAAAAGAAGTTGCCGGGCAGTGGTGGCGCACGCCTTTAATCCTAGCACTCGGGAGGCAGAGCCAGGTGGATCTCTGTGAGTTCGAGGCCAGCCTGGTCTACCAAGTGAGTTCCAGGAAAGGCGCAAAGCTACACAGAGAAACCCTGTCTCGAAAAAACCAAAAAAAAAAAAAAAAAAGAAAAAGAAAAAAAGAAGTTAACCCCAAGCCATCAGGCAAGAGCACATTTGTGCCAGTGCATCAAGCTGACTGAATCCATGATGATTCTATAAGGCACACCTGAAACAGTTTCCAGGCCGCCTTCTCTTCACGTGCCTTTACCCATCCACAGACCCTAACAAAAAGAAGTGCCTTCTAGGACAGGAATGGTGGCCCACACCATTCATCCCAGACTTAGTAGGCAGTGGCAGATGGATCTCTGAGTCCAAGGCCAGCCTAGTCTACACATAGTGAGTTCAAGGTCAGGCAGAAAGCTACATAATATAGAACTCCTGTCTCAAAAAGACAAAAAAAAATTAAATTTTTAAAAAAGAAGTGCCAGCCAGGAATGGTGGCACATGCCTTTAATCCCTGTACTTGGGAGGCAGAGGCAGGTGGGTCTCTAAATTCAGAGGCTAGCCTGGTCTATCAAGTTCCAGGGGCAGCCAGAGATATCAGAGAAATCCTGTCTTGAAGGGGAAAAAAAAAAAAGAGGGTTTCACACACCCCAGGCCTGCCTGAATACACTATATAGTCTAGGGAAGCACACAGAATACAGGTGTGCACCACACCCACTTTTTGCAGTATTTGGGACCCAACATAACTCATTCCTTGGTTTTAATATACCTCTCCCATGAAGAAAATAGAGGCTATATTAGTTTCCAGTGAACCTACCTGAAGGACAATTTTATTAATCTTATTCAATGCCTGGTACATTGTAAGTTTTCATTAATAAGTGCCAGATGTGCTGATGCATGCCTGTGACTTCAGGAGGTCTGGGGAGGCAGACCACAGACCACAGAGCTACCTGGTGAAACCCGGTCTCAAAAAAAAAAAAAAAAAGCCACTAAAATGTATGAAAAATACTTTTTTTTGTTTTTTTTTTTTTTTTTTTTTTTTTTTGGTTTTTCGAGACAGGATTTCTCTGTGTAGCTTTGCGCCTTTCCTGGAGCTCACTTGGTAGCCCAGGCTGGCCTCGAACTCACAGAGATCCGCCTGCCTCTGCCTCCCGAGTGCTGGGATTAAAGGCGTGCGCCACCAACGCCCGGCGTGCGAAAGATACTTTCTGAAGATGACTATGAACCACAGAAACCAGCTCCAGACTCCTTTCCTGTCCAGACAGCCCTGTATCCCCATTTTCCCTATTCCCTTGAAAACTCACTACTGTCTCAGGCTGCCAGTCTTCATCATCATCAGATCTGCCTTCTGGTTTCCTCCTGGCCAACTGGCTGGGAGCTAAGCTCCTCCTCTGTAAGGGAGAACCGTGAGTGAGTACCTGCAGAGATCCTGCAGCAAAGGCCTTTTAAGTCTTCTTAAGGTCACACTTACCATCCTGGGCCCAGAAGCATCAGACGTCAAGTATCCATCAGCTAAATTAAAAGCACCCAGCAACCGACAATGCAGGACCAAGACATGCTATAGAGGGGAGCTGCTATATCATTGAAAAGAAAGTCTGAAGAGTCGTCATGGGTGGAGGAGACGCAATCAGGGGCTGGAACTTGGGTCCAAACCAGGAATGTCGGTCGCCGGTTATTCAAGGCTCAAGAAATCCAAAGTGCAAGTCCAAGTCCAGGCTTGCACTAGAATGGGAGAGGAGGCAGATGAAGTTGCAGATGAAAGTGGAATAAGAATAAACGTCCCTAGCTGGGCTGCCTCCCTGAGGGTTATCACTAGCCGCGAGAAAAGTAGAGGCTTAAGTACGAAGGCGAGGCGCCTGAATCCTTAAGAGGGGGAAGGGAATTTACCAGCGCTGGACTGATGCCAAACCTCAATCTGAGGGAGGTCAAGTAGGGACCCAGGAAAGACTTGAGGGAAGTTCAACAGGAACGCGGGGAGGGCCAGTAAAAGGTTCAGGTTGGGAGGAGGAGAATCTTAGAAAATGCTAGAGAGCGTCTCCGGTATCTTGCCCTTAACCTTCCTCTTCCCGAAGCGCGCGTTAACAGCCTCCAGGCAGTGTCAATCGAACCTCCCGCCACTCTGCCGCCAAATTCCCCTATTGGCTGCGTTCAGTGATCTTGGCGCTCGACGTTCCCGCCTGAAGGAAGGGGCGGGCCTAGGGCTGAGGCTGCTAAGGGTCTTGGATTTCCGCTTAGAGCTTCAACCGATCTCTAGGAGGCGTGGCTCAGCCCGTTGGGTACCGCTGGCAGGTGACAGCATTCCTGCTTGCAGGATTGTCAGCCTTCCTGGCTGCTGAATTTGGCTGAAGCAGGTGAACCAAATGTATGGTTTGCGCCGAACTAGCGTGCGGAGGGCTCGCTACCTGAACTAGATTGATTAGGAAAGGCGGCACATTTCTGGGAATTTGGTCCGGGCTCTTAGAGCCATGAGTATCTTTCCTATGCCAGACCTGGAGCAGAAGTCGGAGCTGGAGGTAGGCAAGGCCAGAGGCCAATCGAGGGAGCGTTGATGCTGGGCTGAGATGTCTTGATATAAGCCACCGTTTCCTGGGGCGGAGTTGTGATTTTCAGTTTGGACATAATCACCCATTCTCTCAAAACCTGTTTCCCTTTATCTAAGTAATATTATAGTACCTCCCCTACAGGGTTATTCTCAGACGCGAATTAAAATGTGCAAAGTGGCGGAGTCTGTTGGTGCATGCCTTTAATCCTAGCACTCACGAAGCAGAGGCAGGAGGATCTTCATGAGGCTAGCCTGGTCTACAGAGTGAGCTCCAGGACATCGAGGGCTCGATAAGAGACCCTGTCTCAAAGGAAAAAAAAAAAAAGTGTACAAAGTACTTCACACAGTCCCATGCATCACCTAAACGCTCACTAACCTTGAAAGCATACCCATGACAATGACATTTACCACTATCTACTTGAATCTTCTTAGCTATAATAATCCATTTAATGTCCTCAGCTATAAGGTAGGTTTATTGTCCCCATTTTGTTTTGTTGTGCGGGTTTGTTTGTTTGTTGGGGGAGGGGCTAGGACTGTAGCTCAGTGGTAAGTACTCCCTTAGCAAGCGTGAGGCCATAGGTTCGGTTCCTATCACTGCTAACAT
>CABHPQ010139597.1:23424-41374 GCA_902168405.1 Peromyscus aztecus | reverse complement strand
GTGAGCCGAGCGCGCGGCGGGGCGCTACTGGCCGCGCCTGGGGTTGGCGGGCGGCGCCGGGCCGCGCCTGGAGGCTGGAGGTGTCCGAGACTGGGGCGGGGGCCCTGCGAGCAAGGCCCTTGGGGGAGTGCGCCTCGCGGAATTGTCAAATGAATGAACGGGAGCCCGGGAGGGCTGTGGTGGGTGGGAAGGGCCTAGTCGCCTCAGAGCCGGACCAGAGCGTGGTGCCCGGGCCCGTCTCCGTACCTGCGTCCCCTACCTGCGATGATTTTTTTTTTTTTTTAAACGATTCTGACCATTCACTGCCCCGCCCTTGGTTTTCTCCCTCAGAAAGTGTCAGCAGAGTTCAGGTATTTGGCAGCTGAGAAGGTTTCGGGGACCAGCACAATAGCCAGCAGTGTAGGTTAGCCAGGCCTTGCCACTTTAAGGCTAGGTGAATGAGATCCTCACTTTTTAGCTCTTAGCAAATCGTTGTTGTTGTTGCGAGAGCTGCCCGAAGTCGTGGTAATTGCCAGGCGAGATTGAATGCATCCCATTTTGTTTCTTGCATAGGAAATGATGAGAGAGATGTTCCCAGAGTGGCTGCTGTGTGTTGGAGAATATATTCGTGTTGATGAATCTTAACAATGAGTTTCTGATTCAGCATCAATAGAGGTTTTGCAGAACTTGCCCCAAATTTATGCACGACTTTAATTCTCCTAGGAACCAAGGCATTAAATCTTGGCCCAGATAGGATGCTTGTCTTACATTATGCATAATTATAGAACTGAAAACTCATTTTTAGAAAGGTGAAGTCCTTTTTTCTCCATTTTCATCACCCTGAAAAGTCCTTCTATGACCTAAAGAACAAGAATATAAATCAGTCATTTGAGACTTCTAAAGGGACTGGACAAACTGTAAGGTTTAGTATGAAGAAAATCAAATCAATTTAGTTGCCAACATCAGTTAAATCAAGGTAGTAAACTTAGGAAAAAATTGTACACAACGTTTTAAAATTTTTTTTTTTTTTTAGCATGGGGCTGGAGAGAGGGCTCAGTACTTAGGGACACTGCTCTTCCAGAGGACCTGGGTCCTGTCCCAGCACCCACGTGATGGCTCACAGCCATCTGTAATCTCCAGTTCCAGGGAGTCCGACGCCCTCTTTTGGCGTCCATGGTCACTGCATACATGTGGTACACAGACATGTACACAGGCAAGACACCTGTACACATAAATATTTTTAAAGATCTTTTACATTTATTTTGTGTGTGGGAGGCTGGGTGTGTCCATAGCCAGGTGTCAGACAACTTTCTGGAATTTGTTCTCTCCTTCCATCATGTAGGTTCTGGGGATCAAACGTCAAGTTGTCCAGCTTAGCAGAAAACACCCTTTAAGCTGCCTCTCTGATCCCAAAATTTTACACAAGTAGTTTTTAATACTGTTCACTTAAGGAGGTGTCAAGCAAAGGTATTCCATAGCAATATACCATATAATTTTCTCTATTATTTTTAAAGTTTGGATCATCAACTTTGAATTATGAAGAGTGGTGTGTGGTAATTCAGTTTTAGTGATGAATAGATGAATACCTTAATATTATGAACACTTGGATTTGGAGAATGCAATTAAAAATAATTAACTTCTGGGCTGGGGAGATGGCTCAGTGGTTAAGAGCACTGACTGCTCTTCCAGGGGATCCAGGTTCAATTCCCAGCATGCACAATGGCAGCTCACAACTGTCTGTAGCTCCAGGATCCAACACCTTATACGGAAATACATGCAGGCAAAAGACCAATGCACACAAAATAAAATAAATTATATATAAAAATATATATGGACAGTGTTAAAATCTTTTTTAAAAAGATTAATTTATGTTTATGGGTGTTCTGTCTATATGTGTGTATGTGCCTGCCCTACAGACTTTCAGAGGAAGGTATTGGATCCCCTGGAACTGGAGTTACAGATGCTTACAAGCAGACATGTGGGTGCTGGGAACCAAACTTGGGTCCTCTGCAAGAGCAACAAGTGCACTTAAGTCTGAGCTGTTTCTCCAGCTCCTAGTGGTAAAAATCTTGACTATGAAGACTTGCCAGGCATGGTGGTTCACACCTTAACTCCAGTATGTGGAAGGCTAAGCAGGATTGCTGAACACGAGAGCAGCCTGGGCTACATAGTGAACTTCAGGCCAAACTGGGTTACAGAGTGAGACTGTCTCAAAACACAGCAGCAAAATCCCAAGAAGAACAAATGAAAACTTTATATTCTAGTAAAGCCAGGTTGTCTCGTTCTCTACTGAGATTGATGTCGGCTGGATATTAAACATTATTCTAGATCCAAGGAACACATTTGTGAGCTAGGAAAAAAAGCACTCAAGGGAGTTTAACAGATTTATCTTTCAAACAATTCACTATAGCAAATTATAGTTTCTATAATCCCTCTGGCTCAGCCCTGGGCCTTGAACAAAGTAAATTCTAAGTACATTTACTAGCAGTAGCTAATATTTAATGGATGATTTCTGTGTGTCATGTTTTATCTTTTTTAACTGTCAGAATTTTACCCCTGAGGGAACTGTGAGAGATTATGCAACTTGCTCAGGGTCATATGACTTACAGAACCTGAATTGGAATCCAACTTAGTAGCTAGGGTCTATGTTCTTATGGTCATTCTATATCAAGTAATGACTTTTTAAAAAAATTCAAGAGCAGATTTAAAATAGAGCCCTCTGTGCTCTTTGGTATATCTGCTGGAGATATGAAATATGGATGACAGGAATGGTAATATTTTAGGGAGTCAGTTGAAAATACAGTGTTTACCTTATGGGCAGCTGTGAGTGGTAGGACAAGGGTGAGGTAAAAATGGCAGCTGTGTATTGTTTTGAGACAGCATCTTGCTATGTGTCCCTGGGTGGCCTGAAACCCACTAAGTAGATTAGGATGACCTTGAATTTGTGGTAAACCTCCTGCCTTTGCCACCTCCATGCTGGTATTTACAGACCTGCATCACCATAGCAGCTTTAAAAAATTGAGATACTGAGATGTTAATCTAATTGTGATTGCTTCTTGGTGGTCAATGTTGAAGAGGTTTGCAGTTTAGATGATTGTCATTCTTACATCTTGAGTTCAAAGATGTTACTTAGGTTCTTTTTTTTTAATTTTTAGATTTATTTATTTTATTTGTGTGTGTTGCGTGCATGTATGTATGTGTACCACCTGCATGTCTGGTGCCCACAGAAATCAGAATATGGTCTTGGGCCCCCTGGAACTGAACTTTCAGGTGATTGTGAGCCACCATGTAGATGCTGGGAATAGAACTCGGGTCCTATGCAAGAGCAGCAAATGCTCTTAAGTGAGCCATCTCTTTAACCCTACTTAGTTATTCTTATCAGTGCACTTGTCCTGCCTACCTAATAAACTCTCCTTTTGGCCTGCTCTTTTCCTGTTCTCTGCCTAGAACCTCCTACCCCACTCTGCCTTTATTATCTCAAGCCTGTGTTAACAGGCTTAATCCACATCTCAACTCATATGTCAACTCTTTAAAGAAGCATTTTTCTAAGTTCTCAATTAGAATAGCTGTCTTGGTGCTTTTCACCTCATTTTCCTCTGTTTCGTTTATTGTTATTTGATGTGTTGGTTTTTGTTTGTGCCAGAATTCCTCACAGAAATGAAGTATATTAGTATCTCATACAGTGCCTGGAACAAAGTAGGTCAGTTAGGCATGGTGGAGTACACCTGCCAGTGCTTAGGTGGTAGAGGCAGGAGGAGAAGGAGCTCAAGTTTGGCTATTTAGCAAGTTTGAAGACAGTCTGGGCTAGATGCTCCTTGTCTAAGAATAACAAGCCCAGGGTGGTTAGATGGCTCAGTGGGTTAAGGTGCTTGCCACCAAGACTTAGGACCTGAGTTCTATATCCTCAGGACTCATATGGTAGGAAAACCAACTTTCACATCTGATCTCCACATGCATGCTGTACTGGTGTACTTGTATATATACACATACACTAAATAAATGGTTTTTGGTGTGTTGTTCTGTGTGTTCTGTAGTTTTGGATGTGAACAGTATCTCAACAGATTAGCTCAGAAGTCTTCCACTAAGAAAACTAGAAAATTGTAGATTTATGTTTGTGTGACTTGTGTAGACGTGCCTAGGCCCTCATAATAAAGGCCTTTAGCACTGTGAGACAGAAGGACTGGTATGACCCCAGACTGCTGTCTCCATAGGGCCTGTGTTCTCTTGTGCTGTTAGACACTTGTGTTACAAGTTAAAAAACAACAACAAAAATAGTAAAGAATAGTTTTACTCATTTCACTGATTTGTTCCCTTCTCATACTCTGGCAGCCATTTTTCTGTCTTTGTGCTTTTCCTCTTCCAGAATGTCATGTATAATTAGAATCATTATACCTTATGTACTTTTCAGACTGATTTCTTTAACTTCGCTATAGGATTTAGACTCATATAGATTTTTTGTTTATTTTTCAAGACTCTTGTAATCTAGGCTGGCACTGAACTTACTGTTTAGATAAAACTCCTGATGCTCCTGCCTCTACCTCTGAAGTGCTAAGATTATAGGTGTTCAACATCACACTGGCACTTAGGAGCTTATATATCTTTTCAAAGCTTGATAGCTAATTTATTTTCACTGATGAATGATACTTTATGAATGAACCACATTTACTCACCTTTGGAAGAATATTGTAGTCACTTCTGGTTTTTAGCAGTTATGAACAAAGCTGCTAATAAACATTTTCAGGACTATGTATGGACCTAGTTTTTACTTCGTTTGGGTAAATAAATTTGTTGCATTACATGGTTAGACTGTGTTTAGGTTTTGTAAGAAACTGTCAAACTGTCTTTCAAAGTGGCTGTACTGCTTTGCAGTCTCATCAACAATGAATAGGGTTTCCTATTGCTCTACATTCTTGACTGTACTTAGTTTTAACAGTTTCTTTCATTTATTTATTTATTAACCATTCTAGTAGTAATGTAGTGCTCCTATCTTTAAAAATGTTGTTTTGCCAGGCTGTGGTGGCACCGGCCAGCACTCGGGAGGCAGAGGCAGGTGGATCTCTGTGAGGCCAGCCTGGTCTACAGGTGAATGAATCTCTTGAGTTCTAGGCCAGCCTGATTTACAGAGTGAGTTCCAGGGATACACAGTGAAACCCTGTTTTGTTTTGAAAAACAAAAAACAAACAAACAAAAAACCCACTGAATTTCATTTGGATTTCAACAGATGTTCTATTCATACCCTAGTTGTGTTCAGGGTCCAGTCCAGGGCAACACATTACATCTAGTGGTCTTCTGTCCTTGCCTCCTCTGCTCTTGGGCAGTTTCTCAGTCTTCCCTTGTCTTCAGGACCTTGATTTTAAGGAAACTTTTTAAAAGATCATTTGACAATGTCTTTTATTTTTTATAAATTTATTTATTATGCATACAGTGTTCTGCCTACATGTTTGCCTGCATGCCAGAAGAGGGCACCAGATATTATTATTATAGATGGTTGTGAGCCACCATATGGTTGCTGGGAATTGAACTCAGGACCTCTGGAAGATCAACCAGTGCTCTTAACCTCCGAGCCATCTCTACAGCCCCAAGGAAACTTTTTAAAAGTTACTTTGTAGAATGCTGCTTCCTCAATGTTTGATGTTTTTCTCATGATTAGATTAGGGTTATGTGTACTTTTTTTTTTTTTTGAAAGAATACCATCATATCAGGGGTATGTGATATCCACGTGTCATTACCAGTCAACTAACTGTGGATTCTTTTGACTCTACTTGAATATACAGCATGGGTGAGTAAGGAGAAATTCTTTAAGGTCTGACAGTTTTTGTGTCTCTAGGTGTTTGACAGCAGCAGAAGACAGCAGTAGACAAGAGTACTGTAGGTAGTATGGACTGGCCTTAATTATTAGGACCCTTACTATGAAGTTTACCAAGGCTTTAATAGCAAAAAAATCTGGTAGAAACTGTTTGAAATGTTCCTAGTTAGCGTTGAATCTTCAGGGTTTAGAGAAACAGCTGTTGATTATCATGTTTCTTCAAAATGTTCATGCCTCCCAGAGTGCTAGGATTAAAGGTGTATGCCACCACAAGCAGCCTGGATTAATTTTTCTTATTTTTACTGTGTGGTGGAGTGGAGGCACATGAATGAAGATGCTCAAAGAAGCCAGAAGAGTTAGATCCCCCTAGGGTTGGAGTTCCAGCAAGTTTATTTTAGATTGTTACTTTTCTATAAAGCTAAAATAAAGCAAACCACCATTCCTTCATAATAATTTAATCAAGGGTAGAAAGTGGACTGTGATTTTTGCCAGTGCTACAGTTTTGGTTTTTTGTTTGTTTTTACTGAGAAACTTGACATTGAAAACACCTTGTTTATTGGATGTAAATAACTGTTGTCAAGTACCATTTCATAGTATTTTAGAGGTCAATACAAACGTGTACATAGTTTTATACATGAGAATACTAAAGTCTCAAAGATTAGTTGACTTCTCTGAAATGTGATAGTTAATGATAGGGAAGAAGTTGTGGAATATTCTCAATCTCTCTCTTTCTCCCTCCCTCCCTCCCTTCCTCCCTCTCCTCCCTCCAATTATGCCTTTCAGGTTAAAAAAAGTTTACTTTACACTTGTGCTTAAACACTGCAGAGTATGTTTTTATATTATAAGATCCTTTTAGTTGGAAGCAAAGTCTCCTATTTTAAATCTCCACGGTGTCTTATATATTAAAAATAATTATGCTATCGTTTTAGAAAGAAACAAGCACCTGTTTCCTTTCCTCAGCTAAAGAACTAAATCATTACCAATGGACAGGCAAATCTCCTTTCTTGTATTCCTGATTATATTCCCTGCCCTTCTTTGTAATTTTTATTTATGTATATGAGTGCCTCTGTGTGTATGTATATGTACCACATGCATTCAATCTTTGAAGAGGCCAGAAGATTCTAGGAACTGGAATTATAGGCAGTTGCTAGTCACCATCTAGGTGCTAGGAATCAAACCTGGGCCCTCTGGAAGAGCATCCAGTGCTATTTAAAAAAAAAAATGTTGGTTTTTTTGTTGTTGTTGTTTTGTTTGTTTTTTTGTTTTTTAAATGGGTATAGTTGCATGGCTTTAATTCCAGCACTTGGGAGACAGAGGCAGGCAGATCTCTGTGAGTTTGAGGCTAACATGGTCTACCTGGTGAATCTCAGGATAGCTATATAGAGACCCTGTTTGAAAACAAACAAAATTATTATTTATTTGTATGGGTGACTTGCCTGAATGTGTGTGTCTGTACCATGTGAGTATATGCTGCCCATGGAGGACAGAATAGAGTGTCAGATCCCCTGGAACTGGAGCTACAGAAAGTGATGAGCTGCCATGTGGATGCTGGGAACTGGACCTTGGTCCTGTGCAAGAACAAGTGCTTTTAACTGCTGAGCCATTTTTCCAGTCCATTCCTTGCCTCTTCTATGCTGAGCTTCCAGCATAGCCTCTCCTTAGTTTTTTAACTACAGATGAATGTGCCTCTAGATACATTGTTTGGGCTTGTATTGCTGTACAATATATTAAGTAATTAATGCTCCCCACCGTGGACTGTTAGATTCATCTGTGTAGCTATTAATAGCTATTTTCTAGCTGTAGAGTATCTCTTCAGTGAGTATGCAATGACTTTTTAAAAAATTGTCTCTTGTTAATATATATATAAATTATATACTCTTAAAGTATATAATTCCTGTACCATGAAACTTATTTTGTAGCTTCTAACATTCACAAAACATGTTAACTATCACTATCTAATTCCAAAATGTTTCTGTCACTCCATCAGAAGAAAATTCTGTACCTTTTAGCAGTCCCTTCCTATTCCCCCTCATTCCCTAGCAACAACTTTATAATACTTCATAACAGTGGAATCATACAGCACGTGTCCTTTTGTATCTGACATCTTTCTCCTTGAATAATGTTTGAGATTCATACATGTTGTAGCATGTATCATTACTCTATTCCTTTTAGTTTTGTTTTTTTGAGAAAGGATTTCTCTGTATCGGTGTCTGTCCTGGAACTAGCTCTGTAGACCAGACTGGTCTCAAACTTACAGAGATCTGCCTGCTTCTGCCTCCTGAGTGCTGGGATTAAAGGTGTGCACCACCACTCTATTCCTTTTTATGACTGTATGATACTCCATTATGTGGCTATACCACATTTGTTTGCCTTATTTATAAGTTGATGAATATTTGTCAATTTTGAGGCTATTATAAGTCCTGCTGTCAGCATTTATATGTCATTTTGTGTTCTCTTTTCAATTTTATTGGAAATGGTTGTTAATACTTAATGTTTTTCATATATATATGTGTGTGTGTGTGTATACAGTTTACATGATTACCAAGACCTGTCTATTTTTCTAGACCTATTTTTTTAAAGGTTTTTAATACATTTATTAGTGTGTGTGCAGGTTAGAGTACAATTTGTAGGAATCAGATCTTTCCTTTCCTTCTACCTTGTGGGTACTGGAGATTGAACTCAGGTTGTGAGGCTTGGCAGCAAGCACTTTTACTCACTGAGCTGTCTCACTGGCCTCCAGACCCTCTTTTTCTTAAAGCTTTTAGTATTTGTTTGTTTGTAACATGGGGCATATTATTTATGTTCCTTAAATTTTATTAGTAGTTTCTTTTTTGTCTTCTAGAAAATTACACTTTTGAAAATAAAGATGTTTAATGTGACTTGCTATATGAAGACATTATTTTAAAATTGTATTTAATCCATAGAAAAGCCCATCTGAATATTGAAAAGCCAGTTTGGCAGCTGGAGAGTTGGTCCTGAGATTAAGAGCACTTTTTGCTCCTTGAGGACCTGAGTTCATGTTGTGTGACAAGACTTTTCCTGGGGAGATTCATACACATGCCTATTCACCCTACATAATGAGACCATGACAGACCAAAGTATGGATAATACCAAAGTTCAGCTTGGTGAATCAGTGAGTTTTATTGGGGTTACTTACAGGAATATGGGGGAGGTGTTACTTACAGGAGCAGAAATGACTGAAAGACAGCTAGCTGCATCATCAAAGCCCACTCCAGCACAGATGATGACTCTAAAAGGCTGGGAACCTTGGGTACAGGATTAGAGAGTATCCTTTCCCCCAATGACACTTGGTTTAAACTCTTCAAGGCAGCCTGGCTGGTCTTAAAGTCTTCTTTGCAGCTTGTCTTGTCTAAAAGTGACTCTCAACAAACTTTTCTCATATAGTCTTGGGGAGAGAGGGACCTAGTCAATCTGGTCAGTTTTAGGGACTTCCCTGAAGCTATTTTGAGTTGTTTACCTTTTGTGTTAAGGAAGTTCCCTGGGAAATAGAGTGTTTCTGTCTTGAGGAAATTGCTACTTCTAGTCATCTACATCAAGTGGCTCATGGTTGCCTGTATGTAACTCCAGCTTCAGGGGATCTGGCATCCTCTAATGGCCTCCCTGGGCACCTGCATGCATGTTCACATACCCAGCACAGACACACACAAATACTTAGACATAATTAAAAATAATAATTCGCTGGGCAGTGTTGGAGCATGCCTTTTAATCCCAGCACTCGGAGGCAGAGCCAGGTGGATCTCTGAGTTCAAGGCCAGCCTGGTCTACAGAGCAAGATCCAGGACAGGCACCAAAACTACACAGAGTAACCCTGTCTCAAAAAACCAAAAAATAAAAAAATAAAAAAAATAATAATAATTCTTTTTAAAGCAAACTCTGACAAATATATTTAAGGGTACATTTTTGGGTTGTTCTAACAGTACTTTTGTTGATCCATATAGCTTGTTGGTATAGAAAAAAATAACTTGATTTGACTACTTACAGATGCAATTTGAAAGAGTAGTTTTCATTGGTATTTACTTTTGAAACTGCTATAAAATAACATCTATGGCTAGGTGGTGGTGGCCCATGACGTTATTCCCAGCCTTGGGGAGCAGAGGCAAGTGAATCTCTGAGTTAGAGGCCAACCTGGTCTACAGATGGGGTTCTACACAGCCAGGGCTATCCAGAAACCCTGTCACAAAACAACAAAACAAAAACAAAAAACAAAAAACAACTATGATTCATACTAAATGATGAATGATGACTTTTTTTTTTTTTTAAAGAGCATGTTATGAATCGTTAACAATTGCATAGAGAATTGGCTCCATTTCTTAGGTATAAAACCAGATACAAATAGGATGTATTTTTGACACCTAGTAACAGGGTCTCATTATGGTCCTGACTGGCCTGGAACTCATTATGTAGACCAGGCTGGCCTTGAAATAAGAGAACTCTGCCAGCTTCTACCTCTGGAGTGCTAGGATTAAAGACATGTCATCATGGAGGTTTCATTATGCAGTCCAGGCTTGCCTGGGACTTCTGGGCTAAAGTGATCTTCCTACTTCAGCCTCGTGAGGAGCTGGGGCTACAGTTCTTTATCATGTTTGGCAGACAGAGTGTTACTGGACTTCAGTAGAGATAGCTTTTGAAGCATTGTGTTCTAATAAAATCACAATATTAGAAATATAAAAAAACAGTTACAAATAGGAAGTTAGGACTAGTAATTCACTTACCCTTGAATTCTCAAAATTGATTCAAAATGGTCCATACAGCTACTTTGGAAAACAATTATTTACTCGTAAGATTAAATATACACTTAACATTACCACAAACCAATCCCTCTTGTGGGTATTTATCTGAGAGAAATAAAACTGAACATGTATACAAAAACGTGTATGAGAAGGCTGCTAGTATTTTCAAAATGTGTTAACTCAATGGCTTAAATTGGTAAACAGGAACATAATGTTTATATCTTGCAGTCAAGTAATAAAAAGGAAGAAATGGCCATTATATGTATCTGCGTGGATGATCTGTTATTTTTTATTGTTGTTCCTGGGTATAGGACCCAGGAAGTCAGACATGATGAGCAAGGGTCTGCCATTGAGCCACAGCCTCAGCCCTTTATCTCAGTTGTATTATACTAACTTAAAGAAACTAGACTCAAAAGACAACATACGGGGTTGGAGATTTAGCTCAGTGATAGGGTACTTGCCTAGCAAGCACAAGGCCCTGGGTTCGGTCCTCAGCTCCGGAAAAAAAATAAAATAAAATAAAAAGACAACATACTATATGATGTTATTTATATAACACTGTTGGAAAAGCAAAAGTATAGGAACTGATTGGTGTTTGCCTAGGAGTGAGGAAAGGCATTAACTATAAAGGTCACAAGGGAAGTTTTTGGATTGTTGGTGTTCTTGTTTGTGGAAATGGATATGTAGCTCTCTGTTTTTCAGAACTGTATGCTATATGGAATAAATTTTACTGTATATGAATTATATTTCATTAAGCCTGACTTTAAATAAAAGGTCTTATCTCAGGGAGTAGTCTCTCCTGGCATTTCTGCACAAGTCACAAATGTGGTGTATACAAGCTCACACAGATATGCACATATACACATAAATAGTAAAAATAAATCTCTTTAAGAATCTGGTGAGGAAGACTAATCTACAAACCCTTAGACCAATGTTAACTTCATGGGTATATAATGAAAGAGGGTCTTGATTACTTAATTCAGGAATGTCAGTAAATGTACTGTAGAAACATCTTGACTCTTCAGTCAGTTTCTCTTCAATTCTCTAAGACCTTCAGATTAAGGGTAACCTGAGTCTACACTCAGTCTTCATGCTTGTCCTCTGAACCTAAATTCCTACTTGAACCTCTGTTCACATTTGAGATGTTAATTTATAAATAGATATTGATTCTCATACTAATTTGATGGCTTTAGTAGGAGTGTGTTTTTTCATTTAAATTATATTGTGGAACTGAGCCTGGTGTGCAGTTCTGTAATCCAGTTATTGGGAGACTGAACCAGGAGGATCACAAGTTCAAGACCTGCCTAGACTATCCAAAGAATTCATAGGACACCTGAGCGATTTAGTGAAACATTGTTTCAAAATATAAAATAAGTTTTTAAGAAGGCAAAGGACAGAGCTCTAAGGAGTGGTCTTACCTAACATGTACAAGACCCTTTGTTCAGGCCCTAGTGCTGCAAAATTAAAACAATTCAATAGAGGAATATCTTTTTCTCATTCAGTGTGAAGAAAATTGATATGCAATAATAATCTTTGAAGATCTCAAAGACTATGCTTTTACTCCCTGAGGTTTTTTATTTTAATTGTGTGCATTGAGGGTGGGGTGCATGTGCCGTGGTATTGTGTGGAAGTAGGAGGACTTTGTAGAGTTCTCTCCTTCCATCTCTATGTGGATTCTAGAGATTGAACTCAGTTTGCTGTGCTTGTTCAGTAAATACGCTTACCTGCTGAGCCCTCACTCTGGCTTAGTCCTTGAGATATAATGCCGTTTCCCTACAAATTTATCAAGAGCTTCCTTTTAAATTAAATGACTGTATATCCCAATTGTATTTGTGTGCAATATTCCTTTGCTTACATAGACTTGTAAATTCTTGGTGAATTTTTGAAAAGCCATCTTTTATTCACAAAAGGGGGAAAGTTGTTTTACTCTTTTGACTCCTATTAACCTTCCTACCTAACTGATATCATTACCTGGGAGCCTTCCCTTTGCTGTTAAGGAAGTCTGTGAAAGGGCAAGAGGAAGCATTGGAAAGCTTCTGGAATTTGTTTCTGTGTCTTTGTGCTGCAGTTTGAAGAATTGCTATTTCTAAGAGAGGTTAATGGAAAAAGCAGCTTCTATGATGGCATCTGGATAGTTACTCTAATGGTTTGACTGTTGTCTGCAATAATTTTTTTTAACACTCTTCAAAGACTTAGAATTGTGATATTGGAAACTAGTCATCTCCTTTATTTCTGTGACATTACCAGTATTACTAACAAACCAGAGATCCACTTCCAAGTTGTTATGTCATTTATATCCTGCTTTGGAAAACCTTTGAGCTGGAGGCAGCATCCTGGGACTGCCGACCTCTGGGTGATGATCGCTGCGGCCCCTTTAAGCGTTCTGTGGGCGTGCAGAGGGGCATTGAGGGTGGGGCGGGCACTCTGACAGCAGTGCTTCTGTCCCCGCCCCCCGGAGGAGGCGGTTCCCAGCAGCTGACTTGCCAATGCGGCTGCCTCCCGCCTGCTACGCTTGCTACCGGGTATTCCTGCTGATCATGCACGGACATTAGGGCCCGACCTCTCTCTGCTAGGGTAGCGTAAGTGTCAGACTACCGAAAGGGGTCAAGCATCCCGTGCTGGTCCAGAAGCCCTGGTGGACAGTTCAGGGGTCTTAACAGGCCTTTCAGAGTCTAAGTCCGGGAAGGAGTGAAAACAATGCCTGCTGCAGTGTGTTAAAGCCAGGGCATCAGCTGTACCTCGGTGGTGCCAGCAGCCTTAGAGTGTTTGGATGTGTTGTGTTTAAGTCCTGTCCATGACCTGGCTTTCCCCAGCCTGGTTCCTGCATGGGATGAAGAGAGGATTGATTTTTACCAGAGTTGAACCTGGTGGGGCAGAATGGGTGGAGCAGAGTCTAGTACTCTGGGGCCTTGGGTTCTTAGCTTGGGATTTAGAGACCTGGCCAGCCTCCTGCATGAGTAAGCTTTAGGTTTTCAGTCACCTTGGTAGTGTTGAGCAGTAATTCTCAAAGTTGACCTAATTCTCAGCGGCTTTAGCTTTCCATCTCCCCAGAGGCCTGTGTTGGTATCCAGTCCCCCTTTTGGAAACATTGACAGTGATCATCTATTAGGGAGAATTCAGCTAACCCTCTTTCCTGCTGATAGGATAGCACAATGTAAATGATACAGTTCTTTACTTGTCTCAGTTTCTGAGGGAATATGTGGGAGGTCATGATCCCAGAACAAAGAAAGCAACCATGGCTGAAGTTTGGTGAGAAAACTTGCTAGAGAAGCAGTTCAAATTTCTACCCCCCAATAATGCAGAGTACACAAGTATGATGATTAACGCTTGTTCTTGTTAATGGAGACATCTGGAGGCAGTGAAGGTGTGTTTGTTAGAAGGAAAGTGTTAACATTTTTGTTACTTCCACGTAGATGAGATTCTTTTGGGCCTTGGACAAGTAATAATAATCTCAAATATTCTTGACAGTTACATAATTTTTACTCTTTTTTAGTCCATATGCCCTTCCTAAATGTGGTTTGAGTAAAGCTCTCTAAATATTCTCTAAAATAATTACTGTCTTTAAAAAAAAAAAAAAGAGTATCATTGCATGTCAGTGATCATTTAAAAGGTTTATTTTTAAAAATTTTTAGAGCATTTATGTATTTAGGGTTGTGAACATGTGCATGTCACAGTCTGTATGTGGATACCAGAGGACAGCTTGCAGGAGTTGGCTCTTTCCTTACATCATGTGGATCCCAGGGATTGAACTCAGGTCATCATGCTTGACAACAAGTACTTTTGCACAGTGAGCCACCTTGCTGATCTGGTTTATTATTCATTTATTCATGTATTTATTTATGAGATTGGTGATATTGGTATGATAACCCAGGTTGGCTCCCAAACCTTTGGAATCAAGGTATCCTCTTGTTTTAACTTCCAAATAGCTGGAACTATAGGCATAAAGGTTAGGGGTTGTGTTTTGAGTGGGCAGAATCTTCCCTCAAGCTTCTCAGACTCATACTGTGATTCTGCAGTAGCATTTTCTTAGCCAGAGTGAGAGTCCAGGAATGGTAATCAAATTCAGAGCTCTTGTATTGTGATAGTGAAGAGCTTTGTAGGTCAAGCGCTTGGAAATTTGCCATAGAAGAGTTGAACTGCCAACAATTCTTTCCAAGTAAAATGCAAAACCACACTATTTACTAGCTCTCTGGTTATTGTAGACTGTCAGAACACAGGAATTTAAAATAAAAAGATACCACATTTGAGCATTTGAGTATTTGGGGGAGAGTAATAGATGTACTGTAAAGTAGGAGACAAGTTCTAATCCCAGCTCTAACATTATTTATCACATAATCTCTCTGTGCCTTATTTTTGGTATTTGAAGAATAAGAATACTAGATTGCTGGGGTCTATGTTTTATGATGGGATTTTATGCTCAGACATGTAAGTCTGAGCATAAAATCCCATCCCATCATAAAACATGTATATATAATAGAAAATTTGTTATTTAAACACTAAGCTGAAAATGGGACAGTTTGAAATTTATTCTAAGTTCTACCTTTATGTATAAAAACAGGACAGTTTGAAATTTTATTCTAAGTTCTGCCTTTATGTATAAACATGTAGAAACTTAAACATTTCTTAACCTCAAAAAATAAGCAATTATGTGTAAACTTTTACTAGTAACAGTACAGACTATGTCGTATTTGAGGTCTTTGGAGACATTAGATATATCAGTATTATGAGTAATTCTTTGGTAGAACAAAATTCTTTTCATTGACCTCTTTGTCTTTGCCTCAGTTATAGGTAGTGGTAAAATCTCCTAGGAACATTGAACCACCTGAAATTCCTGAATATTTTTATAGGGACCAGACTGTAGGAGTCACAGCAAATATCATGTATCTTTTTTTTAAAGATTTATTTATTATGTATATAGAGTCCTGCCTGCAGACCAGAAGAGGGCACCAGATCCCATTATAGATGGCCGTGAGCCATCATGTGGTTGCTGGGAATTGAACTCAGGACCTCTGGAAGAGCAGTCAGTGCTCTTAACCTCTGAGCCATCCCTCCAGCCCAAGTATCATGTATCTTTCAGAAGAGTTTTGTTAGCATTTAAAACAAAACATCAAACTGTTACTTAATAAACATCTTTGTGGTTTTTGTATATAAAACTCAGAGCCCTCTGTTCACCCCTGGTGTTACATTTTTAGCCACTTGAATGTGCTCCCCACATGTCCCCCCTCGAAGGTCATTTCTCTGGTCTAAAACCAGACTCATACTTCTAGCTTCTCTTTCACTCCTCCAAAGACAAATAACTCAAAACTCTCATATTTTTCTCTCGGGGTACCATTTTCCACCCTTACTCTTAGTCTGGAGCCTCCCCCTTCACATTAGACTTTCCGCTCAGCTCTCACTTTAGCTGCAACAACTTGCTGATTCTTTCTCTTTCATATAACTCCTTTCAGTATCCCTGCCCACTCTTTCCATTCCTATTGATAAGACCTTCATTTCTGGCTCCTGGAGGAGGAGTATTGTAATCATTTCCTATCAAAACTCTGCTTTCATCATGTATGGAGATACAACCTGTAATCCCACCACTTTGGAGGTGTAGAGAGAGACAAGAGAGTTGGGAATTGAAAACCAGACTGAGATACATGTCTCAAACAAAAAATGAACCACCCTCCAAATGAAACCTTCTACTTTCTCTACTTTCTAAATTGTTCTATTAAGTGTCTTTTTTATCTGTTTTGTTTTTTGAGACAGGGTTTCTCTGTGTAGTTTTGGTGCCTGTCCTGGATCTTACTCTGTAGACCAGGCTGGCCTCGAACTCACGGAGATCCGCCAGGCTCTGCCTCCCGAGTGCCACTGCCGCCTGTCTTAAGTGTCTTTTAAGTGATTTTTATTATTAATCGTTACCTCCATGCTCTGACCTTAATCTCTCTGATTTTACACTTAGGAGTGTCTGTAAATGTGATTAATACTTTCCTGTCTCCAAAGCTTTGCCTTTAATGTTTCCTAAATGTAAAATTATTTCTTTTCTACCTGTTCCTCCCCTTTTTTGAGACAGAATCTTACAGTGTAGCCCATGCTGGCCTCAAACTCACAATCCTCTTTTTGTCTCAGTTTCCCAAATGTTGAAATCACAGGTATTTACCACCTTTCCCTGTTAATACACATTTTAAAAAATTTTATCTACCTTTCAGATGCCATGAGGTTGTCACTCACAGTCTCTCCTACTCTGAACTACTGTAAGCCATATTTGCCCCTTGTTTATGACACATTCCATATATGGTGTATTTTATTTTATATTATAGCTATTTGTTTATGTATCTTGTACTATTCTAAACTTCTTAAGGATATCGTGGTTTATCTTCTCAGGACTTTGTTAGTAAACTTGGTTAGTTTTTGTGTAGCTATCACCACAATTTAAAAACATTTCCATTACTTCCAAAAGAGACCAAGGGATTTAACTCAGTGGTAGAGTGCTTGCCTAATATGTTCAACCAACCCTCCTCCCTCCCCTATACCAACCAAGAAAACAAAAAAATACCTTGAGAATTTCTATTCTCTCCAAAAGAAACTCTTACACCCTTTCCCCCTAATACTTTCAAATATTCAAGTCCTAAGCATTTACTAATCTTACTTTTTTTTAAAACCTGTTTTGGACATTTTATAAAAATGGAATCATACCATATAGAATCCTGTGATTTAGCATAATGTTGTCAAGGTTCATCCATGCTATAAACTTTATTTGTATTTTGTTTCTTTGTATTCCTAATATTTCACTGTATTAGGTCACCACATTTTAGTCATCTATTTGTCAGTTGATTATATATTTACATTTTTTCTTTCTGGTTATTAATGTTTATTTGGTTTTAATTTGTGCTATATATTGTAAAGTATTTCATTTCTCTAAGGAGAGATTACCAGGCCTTTAACCTGTGACCTTTTGTGAAACCAAAGTTTTGTTTTACAAGTGTACCATATTACACAGATTGTGTTTCTTCATTACTTCCTGAATAAATTCTGAACATCAGAGCATGGTCTTTCTTTATAATAATTATTAGTTAATATTTGCACAGGAAGACAAAGTATGGCTTTCCAATAATCACTTTAATGGCAAATAAATAACGGCTAGGTGTGGCACATACCTATAATCCTAGTAAATGGGAAGCCGAGTCAGCAAAATTGTGAATTTGGAGGCTAGCTTGAGCTACCTAGTGAGACTGTCTAAAAAGGAGGCATGGGACTGGTTTAATTTCTATACTTGGCCAATGCACCAATAAAAGTAAAGAAGGTAGCCGGGTAGTGGTGACATATGCCTTTAATCCCAGAACTCGGGAGGAAGAGGCAGGCGAATCTCTTGAGTTGGAGGTCAAGCCTGTCTATAGAGCTAGTTCCAGGACAGCCAGGGCCATGAGAGAGAGAGAGG
>CABHPQ010139597.1:5008-23324 GCA_902168405.1 Peromyscus aztecus | reverse complement strand
AGGGAGCGAGAGGTAGGACTATAAAACTATTAAAGGGTCTATGTATTATTATGTTTAGTGTATTTTATTTTTCAGGTGTTCATTTTGATTTATTGATTAAAGTATCAGAAGCAATTTTTTTTAAAACTAAATTCACTTTGAATGTTTAAATTCTATAAAATTGTAAATTAAAGTCAAAAAAATTTTGGAGTGAATGAAATAAATGCTCTCAAATTGGGAATGGCAGATGATAACAAACTGTGTTTTTGAGCCCTTGAGCCCTTGCTAGATGCTAAGTATCTGGTCTCCAGGAGTTTTATGTAAACTAACTCATACAATCCACACAATAATGGTAGAGTATTATTGTTCTTACTTTTCTACATATGTTTCTAACTCAGCATGTTACCTAAGAAACTTATCCCTGACCTCTTTTCAAGTCTATAATGGTTTTGAAAATAACAGAATAGTTTAAAAAATTTAGATTCCAAGATAAAATAGAAGATCATAAAATTTTTCTCAAGAACAAAAACTGAAATTTGATGAATTACTGCTTTTGAAATGATTGTATATTTTTTTTTCTTTCCTTAACTAGTGTTTAGTGGTTGTGTGTGTGTGTGTGTGTGTGCGCGCGCGCGCGCGCGTGCGCACGCTAGGCAACACTGTACATGGTGAACTGCAGGGCTTGTTTTTTGCATTTTGTTGCTGTTGGAACTGGAATGTTGTTCTTTTTGTTGTTGTTGTTGTTGTTGTTGTTGTTGTTAAAATAGGGTCTTGTAGCCTCAAACTTAAATGTTCCTGCTCCTGCTTCCCGAGTCCTGAGAGTATAGGCATGCAATACCACCCAAGTCCAGCCTGTTCTGTTCAGTGCTAATCTGAACTATCCTTGGTCCTCTGTGTCCTCTCTCTGTGTTGTCATTCACTGCCTTGGTTTAGTTACATATGTCTTTGACACTCCTACTTTTGAATCTCTAGGTCATGTCTTTTTGGTGCTTCAGGCTTGAATCCCCAACTGCTGCCTACATCTCCACTTGTCTAATATAGATCTTGTTTTGTTTTGCTTGGTTTCTCTGTATAACAGCTCTGGCTGTCCTGGAACTCACTATGTAGACCAGGCTGTCTTCGAACTCACAGAGATCCACCTGCCTCGGCCTCCCAAGTGCAGGGATTAAAGGCGTGCGCCACCGCTGCCTGGCCCTAACATACATCTTAACTTGGCTTGTCTAAAATTCCTTTTCCATCCTGTAAAGGGAACTCAGTAAAGGAATGTTTAGGTACTTAGAACATGACTCTTACCTTATGTCCAGACTACCATCATCTTTCATTTAAACTCTTTGTGGCCTTCTGACTGCTTTTCTTCTCTTTTTATGGTTTTTCAGTTTATTCTTTCCATTGATTTGCATTTACATTATATGGTCTTTGACTGTTTTTGTTTTTGAGATGGGTTCATGTATCCTAAGACTTTGTGTGTACTCTGCAAGTTCTCTACCAACCAAGTCACATCTCCAGCCCCTCTATGAAAAATACAAGTTTGACTGGGGCTGTAGCTCAGTGGAACACTGGCCTAGAATGCATAAGGCTCCAAATTTAATCCCTAGCATTGCAATCAGTAATCAGTCAGTTAATCAATCAATAAATTAAAAAACAAGTCACTGCTGAGAAAAAGAAATATACAAATTTGATAGCAAATGTAGTTTTACTAACAATCCTTCTGAGTCTTCCTTTCACTGTTCTACTGATGTCTAATTGTATAACATTTGTTTAGAAGACCATTCAGGGTCTGACCTTGATTACTTCACAGCCTCACTCTACATTCTTTTGCTTTCTTTGTTTAATTTACACTTGTCTTAGTTAGGGTTTTCTATTGCTGTGAAGAGACACCATGACCACAACAGCTCTTACCAAGGAAACGGTTTAATTGTGGTGGCTCGATTGCAGTTCAGAGGTTCAGTCCATCATGGTGGGGAGCATGGCAGTGTGCAGGCAGAGGTGGTACTGGAGCTAAGACTGCTACATCTTGCAAGCAACAGGAAATTAACTGACTTACTGGGAAGTATCCTGAGTATATGAAACCTCAAAGCCTGCTCCCACAATGACACATTTCCTCCAACAAGGCCATACCCACTCCAACAAAGCCACACTTCCTAGTAGTGCCACTTCCTATGAGATTGTAGGATTATGGGGGCCAATTACATTCAAACTACCACAACACTTAAACCTTGCTAAATAAACCCACTGCAGTAAAAGAAGTTAGAACTGATGCTACACAAGTTCCTAAATGTTTATTTCCATGTCTGCTTATCTCTGAAAGTACGGTTTGTAGTCAAGCACATGACTCTGAACTACACTTTGTTTTCAGGGCTGGGAAAGAACACAGGGCTCAAACATGCTAGATAAGCACTCCAATACTGAACTATACCCAATCTTTGAATCACAGTTTGACTAATATATATAAATTTTACAAACAAATGGTGAGTGAAATAGCAGCTCATAGAAAAGTACACTCGATGTGATAACTTTTATTCAGATGAGCATAGTCGGAGTTTGTTACATAGAATATGATTGAGCCAGGGCATAATCCCAGCACTTGGGAAACAGAGGCAAGAGGATCTCTTGTGAGTTTGAGGCCAGCCTGTTCTACATCCAAGTTTCAGGCCATCTAGAACTGCATGATTTATGAGACCCGGTCTCAAAAAAAGAAAAAGTGATTAAGATAGAGATTTAAACTGGATGTGGTGGTGCATGCCTTTAATCTAAGCACTCTACATAGTGAGTTCCAGGACATCCTATGTAGAAAGATCCTGTCTCAAACAAACAACTAAAAGACAGATTGAACATTCTTTAAGGAAATGCTTTTGTACACAAAAGGAGAGGGTGGAAAAAACATACAGATGCAATAATGCCTGTAGTATTACAATTTGTTGATTGGATGGTAGGTTAACATGTCAGTTTCTGTTTATTTGCTTGCTTTTTTGAGGGTCTTGACAGAGCTGAGGTTAGCCTGTAACTCACTACGTGCTATGTGGCCCAAGGTGGCCTCAAACTGGCATGTCTTAGTTTCCTAAATGCTGGAGTTACAGAAGTATACCACCATGCATAGCTAACATACCAAGTTTTTTGTTGATGTTGTTTTTAGATTTATTTAACCTATGAGTGTTTGTGCATCGAAAGTATTGATCCCTTGGAACGGGTAGTTATAAACCACCATGTGGGTGCTAGAAGTAAAACTCGGATCCTTTGGAAGAGGCAACAAGTACTCTTAACTGCAGATCCATCTCTCTAGCCTGCAACCTGCCAATTTTATTGTGAGGCTTCATAACTCATACACACAGCGCATGTGGTTTTTGTTTCTATGTGTCTGAAATTCTAGAACTTGAGTTTTGTTATGCCTGTAATAATCACTCAGGAGGCTAAAGCAGAAGAAATCATGAGTTCAAACCGTTCCTTGGCTATTAAGCACAGCAAGTCCCTGTTTCAGAAAAAGGAATGAAATAAATGGACTCACAGGATTGCCCAGTGGTTAAAGACTTTTGGCACATACCACATCCCCAAAGACCTGGAGTTTGATTCTTAAGGTATCGGGAAAGAACTGGCTCTGCAAACAACAAAAAACAGGGAAACTTAAAATTTCTTAGGTTAAAAGTATTGGGAAAAGGGGCTGGAGAGATGGCTCAGAGGTTAAGAGCACTGGCTGCTCTTCCAGAGCTTTTTTTTCATGTTTCTTAAAAAAGAGTAGGACTAACGGGGAAAAAAAGAACAAGAAGTGAAATCACAGATTATGAAATTATTAGCATTCTCTTAGAGAATGTTTTCAAGACTTTTTTGTTTGTTTTTTGAGACAGGGTTTCTCTGTGCAGCTCTGGTTGTTCTGGAACTCACTCTGTAGACCAGGCTGGCCTCGAACTCACAGAGCTCCACCTGCCTCTGCCTCCCAAGTGCTGGTTTTAAAGGTGTGAGTCACCAACACCTGGCTGTGCTTAGCATTTTTATGATCTACCAAAGTTAGACCAAGATCCATAGCAGTTAGACCGTCTTGCACTCACCTAGAGAACTTGAATGTACAGCTCTAATATTTACAAGCATATTAGCATATAATTAGGAGAGAGAGGGTCTTCCCTATAGAATTTGAAGAGTACTGCAATAGTTCATTCGTTTTCAATTGCTATTCAGTATTTTATTTTCAATACACAACTATTCACTGTCCTTTTGATAAACAACTTTGTGTCAAACTTTCCTGTGAACATTCCTATGTCGATCTTATTCAGTTAGCATCAATTTTAGGAGATATATATATATGTATGTATGTATCATGGAATTGCTGTGTGGTAGAGTATATGCATCTTCGGCAAAGGTAAAGCAATATGGTTTCCCAGACTGTTACCCTAGTTCACTGTTGCTGAATTTGAGTTTCTGCAAATTCTCTATTAAGATTTGACTTCTGCTCTAAAATACTTCTGTTATTTCCCAGGCATGGAGATTTGGGAGAGAAGTCTTAAGTAGAGCTCTGCTTACTCTAGTAAACTATTACAACTTAGTCTTTGTTTTTAAGCATTTTTTTTTTCTGGGATGTTTCCTTCTGTTTCATGGGAAGGAATAAAATGTAAAGAAAAAGACTTTGAATGTAGTCTCACTGTGTACCAGTTTTGTTGTTTTGGCAAGTTACCTAATCTTTGTGAGTTTATATGTAAAAGAGGAAGAAGTTTTTTCCCCCACACAGTTAATGTAAACACAGATGGATTAATATGCTTTAAGGACTTTGAGAGGCAGCAGAGGTGGCTCAGTAGTTAAAAGCTCAGTAAGATTGCTGATTGTGGTACTTTCACAGAATGAAGTGCTGGGTGCTTGTTGAGTTATATAATATTCTCAAAAACATGAAAATATTTGTAGTTGCAGAAAATGCCTTACTTAGGCATAGTTGCTTGTAACTAAAATGTCAGCTTTTGAGAGGTGGAGACTGAAGGAAGGATCAGAATTTTAAGATTAACCTCAGCTACATAGTGAGTTTTAAGGGCAACCTAGGCCAAAAACAGAGCACAAAGGATTAAAAGAGAAGTAGCCTTGTCTTTCTCTTTTCTCTTTTTTCTTTTTCTTTTTTTCTTTTTTCTTTCTTTTTTTTTTTTTTTTGGAGACAGGGTTTCTCTGTGTAGTTTTGGTGCCTGGATCTCACTCTGTAGACTAGGCTGGCTTCAAACTCAAAGAGATTCACCTGGCTCTGCCTCCCGAGTGCTGGGATTAAAAGCGTGAGTCACCACCGCCTGTCTTTCATGTGATTTATATACTGTGCTCATTTTAATTACTAACTGGTAGTAAATTTTCATCTAATACTTTTCTTTATATATTTTGTATAGTAAATGGTAAAGTTTCTTCAGTAACATATTTTCACAATCAGAAGGAAAAGTGTTTCCTAATGGAAAGCATAAAGTTGTTAAAGGCATATTGACTGTAAGCCTTGCTAAAAATTGCTTAAATATGAGGCCAGAGAGATGTTTAGGTGCTACTGCTCTTCCAGAGGATCTGATTTCAGCTCCCAGCACCCATATCAGGCAGTTCATAACTGGCTGTAACTCCAGCTCTAGGTTATCTGATACCTTCTTCTGATCTCCACAGGGATACCCCACCTCAGTACACACACATAAATAGAAATAAATATTTTGAAAATGGTTTAAGCTAGGCATGGTGGCTCACACTTTTAATCCCAGCACTTGTGGGATGGAAGACAACTGAATCTTCATGAGTTCTAGGCCAGCCTGTCTATGTAGCAATCAAGCTCTGTGCTAGCCAAGGCTACATAGTGAAACTGTCTCAAAAACAACAGCAAAAAAGGTTTAAATATGCAGACTATTTACAAAGGAACAAATCATTTATGGATTTAATCATTTACTAGTTTGTATAAGCATGGATTAGATTCATATTTACCAGGACTATGTAGAAAGCTAGGTAGTATTGAGATTTATCTGTAGTGGTATCCCTTCTCCCCATAAGTCTCAGTCTAGTAGAGTGTGGCTTCAGACTCACTGTGTAACCCAACCTGGCCTTCATCTTTCAATAATTCTCCTACCTTAGCATCATGGGTGATAGGATTACAGGCTTGAGCCATCATATCCAGCTTCTATTCTAGTCTATTGTTGTGTATTATTTTAAGACAAGGTTTCATGCCTCAGCTTCCTGAGGGCAAGGATTGCAAGCTTGTATCACCATGCCTGGCTCATATAAATTATTTTCTATAAGAAATTTTAGGTGCTGGGTGGTAGTGGTGCACACCTTTATTTAACTTTGTTTTATGTGCATTGGCGTGAAGATGTCAGATTGTCAGATCCCAGGGAAGTGGAGTTACAGATAGTTGTTAGCTGCCATGTGGTTGCTGGGAATTGAACCTGAGTCTTCTGGAAGAGCAGCCAGTGCTCTTAACCACTGAGCCATTTCTCCAGCCCCCCCCCCCCCCCCCCCCCCCCCATGCACACCTTTAAACCCAGCACTCAGAAGGCAAAGGCAGAGGCAGGCAATAATCTGAGTTAAAGGCCAGCCTGGTCTATAGAATAAGTTCCAGGACAGCCAGGGCTACACAGAGAAACTGTGTCTTTAAAAAAAAAAAAAAAAAAAAAAGGAATTTTAAGTATGATTATCTGAAAAAAAATTTTTCTTGCTGGGCTGTGGTGGCAACTCCTTTAATCCCAGCACTGGGAAGGCAGAGGCAGGCTGATTTCCAAGTTTGAGGCCAACCTGGTCTACAAAGTGAGTTCTAGGACAGCCATGGCTACTCAAAGAAACCCTGTCTCGAAAAACCAAAAGAAAAAAAGAGAGAGAAACTGTCTATGTTCTCTGAAGGTTGGAGAAATAAGTGCATGAAACCAATAGTAGAGAAATTAACAGTAAGGAATATGCATTTCTTAAATACATACAGGGGAAATGATTGAAGTTTTTATAGTTTTCTAAGTTATAGAAAGGAATAGAGACTTGACGTTTTTGGAGAGGAGGAATGCATAGTAAATAAAAGTTTGTTTGATTACACAAAGTCAGATAACCTGTCCTTTGAAGAATAGATGACATCTGTAACAATCTCTCTGTGGCCCAAATATGGAGCCTAGTTTCTTCTATGAGAAAATCCAGTATCCTGATTTGGGGCAGAGAAGGGGACCTCCAAAGATGAAGAAATTCCTCTGTTTGTTAAGGAAGGCTTCCCCTATGGATGGAGATTTCTTTTATAAGAAGATGGCTTTTCAGAGCTATTTATGTGTCTGAATTTTTTTTTTGTAACCAAATAGAAATATACCAAAGAAGTTGATATGGGGTATGATATTTTTGTCTTCCCCCATTCTTTCAAGGGCCAAGTAGCTCCTTCCTTCCTTCCTTTCTTTTGTTCAGTTCTTTGTCATATATCATATTTCTCATTTGAAAAAAAATAAAATGTTGGGATTTTTTTTTTTTTGAGACATGTCTCATGTAACTCAGGCTGCCCTCAAACTCACCAGATTTAGCTGAGACTGATCTTGAACTATTGATCTCTTTGCATTTACTTTCCATTTTTTTTCTCATAAAGAAAATGTTCTATGCCAGTCAGTGGCGGTGCATGCCTTTAATCCCAGCACTTTGGAGGCAAGGTAGACAGATCTCTGAGTTTGAGGCCAGCCCACTCTATAGATCGAATTCCAAGACAGCCAGGCCTACACAGAGAAATCCTGTCTCAAAACAAAAACAAAAACAAAGACAAAGAAAGAAGGAAGGAAGGGAGAGAGAGAGAGAGAGAGAGAGAGAAAATGTTCTATTAGCCAGGTGAGGTAGCAAATGCCTTTAATTCTAGCTAGCAGGAGGCAGAGGCAGGTGGATCTCTGAATTTGAGGACAGCCAGACATAGTGAGACCCTGTTTTGAAAAACAAAAACAAACAAACAAAAACAAAAAAAAGGAAGAAAAAATATTCTATTAATGGAATTAAATAGTAGGCATCTGATCAAAGAATGGACTTTTTAACTCTTATTTATACATGCATGTTAATAACGGAAGAAAAATCGTTTTTGTTGTAAAAGACTACTTGTTGTTAGAGTTAACGAGTATCTACTATCTACTTTTATCTGACTAGGAACTACTTTTAACTCCAAGAAAAAACTAGAAGCACAATGGGAGATGACAGTGAGTGGTTGAAACTGCCAGTTGATCAGAAATGTGAACATAAGGTAAGACTTCTAGAACTTAAATTTTATTGTCATTAACTTGTTTTGTCAGCAGTTAAACTATTACCTTACTTAGAATGTAGAACATTGATAACATATTATTTTATGTCATTAGAAATAATTCAAATTCTCCACAGGTGCCTCCCCTGAGGAGATTTCTACCAGTGTCCAGAACAGAAACTACAAGTGACTAGAATACTAAGCTGAGGGATAATAAATGAATCTAAACACACTGAGTTCTTTAGTCCATTCACTTTATTCTTCTATGTCAAATTCTATCTACACAGTTTCTTTTTTGTTCTCATACTTACCTCCTCTCTGTCCCTTTTTCTGCTCTCTCATTATTCTACCTAGTTCCTTCCATTTTTGCCCTCATCTTTGTTCTTCTAAATCAATTCCTCAAGTGCTGTGGGAGAACCTGTATATATACACAAGCAGTAATTCTTTGGCAATGCAATGTAAAGCTTGAAGTTTTTCAGGATCACAGAGAGAGGTGATAAGGATCCACACCTAAAGCAATAGTCAGCTTCCAATTACAACCCAAAAAGGGAGTGACTAAAGGGGAGTTCTCTAGTAGGGTCAACTAAAGGCTAAGATCAATTAGGGAATTCTAAAAGTAATTTATGTGCTCAAACTATAATCTAGAAGTGGTGAGGTAAAATGTTAGGAGTCTTTATATGTCAGTATAAGTCACCAGTAAAGTAAAACTGTCTTTTACTCTTAGGCTCCTCCCCTCTGGGGGTAGGGGACATATGCTCGGTTGCTAAGCAACCTATGTCAGAGTATGTAGCATTTGGTTAGTAAAAGCTTGGAATAATTGCTAAGAATGAAATCTAGGAATAGCGCCTGGCTGAGGAGGATTAAAACTTAATTTGCACAAGAAATGAAGCTTGACACCTATCATCTGCCTGGCCTTGTCAGAAATCTCCTTTGGTCAGTAGGAAATAACTACCTTAACTCAGTAATTAGCAAGTGGCCAAAACATCATCCCAGGAATGTGAGCAGTAAATCTCTTAAATTAGGGTCTTGTGTAAATAACCGGTGTGAAGATAAGGAGTTGAGGATTTAATTGCTAGTGGTTATTTTCTCTATCTGTGGGTGAGATGAGCTAATGTTTATCTATCTGCATTTGTCCTTGGATAAAAAGGTATCTTAGCTGAAATACTTTTGTCCAGAGAGTGGCCCTGGTCAGATGTATGTTAACGAAAATAAACACAGCTGGGGAAAGTTATCCAATTACCCTGAATGAATAGAAAAAGTTGTACCCATAAGATTGAGTTGCAGTCATGAGATTACATGTACACATAATATGGAAATGCACAGTAAATGGGGAGAATCATAGCTGTTATTGCACAAGAAGTTTACAACAAGAGAGCCAATTCATTCAAAAGGCAGTAATTCCATAACGCCTTGCGTGATGGTTTCTTCTAACAGAACTCTTAGTTCTGATAGGTTGACCTTCTGAACTAGATACTCCCATGGTCTTTTGTACCAGCAGCTCTCAATAGAAATAGGAGTCTCCTACTCAAGTACTTGAGAGTTTGAGGCTGGAGAATGAGAAGTTTAAGGCCAGTCTTGGTTGGTTACATAGCAAATTCTAGGCCAGCCTTGGCTATATGACCCTATCTTAGAAAAACAGAGAGATGGTTCAGTAAATAAAAACACTTGGTGTTCCAGCCTGATGACCTAAGTTCTAAACCCAAAATCCATGCAAAAGGCTGGGTGCAGTGACTTGCATTTGTAATCCCAGCACCCGACCGTTAGATGGAGAGATGGAGAGAGAGAAATCTTCCAGGAGCTCTCAGGCCAGTTAGTCTGGAATATGCACTGCAAAAACAAGAGAGACTCTGCTTCACAAACAGGGTAGAAGGAAAGAAACTACTCCTCCAAGTTGTCTTGTGATCTTCACACATACACCCTGGCACATGTATACTCTTACTTGCACAAGCACCCCATATACCACATGTATACACACACACACCCAACAAACACAAAATAGGTGTCTAGCTTGATAAAAAAAATTTGCCTCTAATCCCAGCACTAGGTAGCAGAGGCATTCAGATCTGAGTTCAGGGCCAGTATGGTCTACAGAGTAAGTTCCAGGGCAACCAGGGATACACAGAGAAACCCTGTCATTGAAAAAAAAAAAAAATGGGGGCGAGTGGTGGGTCTCTGGAAACAGTTCAAAAAAGGAAGGAAGGAAGGAAGGAAAGAGAAAGAAAGAAAGAAAGAAAGAAAGAAAGAAAGAAAGAAAGAAAGAAAAGTGTATTATTAGTGAAGAGGGAAAAAAGTGTATCTTTAAAAAGTGGCAAGTTATGCTGGGCGGTGGTGGTGCACACCTTAAATCCCAGCACTGGGGAGGCAGAGGCCGGTGGATCCCAGAGTTTGAGTTCTGCTTGGTCCGTAAAGTGAGTTCTAGGATGGCAAGGGCTACAAGGAGAAACCCTGTCTTAGAAGAAAAAAACAAGTGGTAAGTTGGGTAGCTTTTTCATTAGCATAGTTTATTTTATGGAAACCGCTTTTTGCATTTACAGTCTGGTTTGGCCCTGGATGTTTAGCATTTTTTAGATTCTCTGGTTTATATAATGTATATTCCAGTATCTACCCTCTGAGGCTAGCCATCTTTTAATTATGGATAATTTTAAGTTTCAGTACATAATTTCTGATTCATATCATTAGCAGTTACCTTTTTCAATTATTTCATTTTCCCTAACTATACCTGTGGTTTCTTTTATTTATATTTTTATTTATTTATTTATTTATTTTTAGAGATAAGATTTGGCTATATAGCTGAGACAACCTTCCTGCCTCAGTTTTCTGAATTCTTGAATTATAGGTATGATTCACCATGCCTGTCTACCAGTTCGTAGAGAATTCCATTTTCTTTCTTACAAATTTCTACTTAAAATGAACAGGTTAGTTGTTTTCCTTTTTTTTTTTTTTTTTTTTTTTTTTTGAGACAGTTTCTCTACATAGCCCTTTCTGTCTTGGAACTGACTGACTGTATAGACCAGGCTGGCCTTGAACTCACAGAGATACACCTGCCTCTACCTCCTGAGTGCTGGGACTAAAGGCATGTACTACTGTGCCTGGCTATTTTACTTTTTTAATAGTTCTTTTAATTAAAGTTTAGGGTTTTAGTTTTGTTTTTAGATGCTTAAAAGCAGAGTTGGAGAGATGGCTTGTTGGTTAAAAGAGCTTGCTGATTTCAGAAGTCCTGAGTCTGTTTTTTTGTTTTTTTTTTTCTGGTCTTGAACTCCCAGAGATCCTCCTGGCTCTGCCTCCCGAGTGCTGGGATTAAAGGCATGCGCCACCACTGCCCAGCTCTGAGTTTGGTTCTTAACACCTATATCAGGTGGCTCTCAATCACTGTAACTCCAGCTCCAAGGAATCTAATGCCATCTTCTGGCCTGCATACACATGTGCCTATATACTCAAGACAAACAGAGACACACACACACACACACACACAAATAATAAAAATAAAAATCTTTAAAAATAACTAAATACTTAAAAGCATCTTGTAATAGGTTAAGCAATTTTCTGTCCTTAGTTCTTTTCTGAGGGCTGGAAAGATGGCTCAGCAGTTAAGAACACTGACTGCTCTTCCAGAGGTCCTGAGTTCAGTTCCCAGCAACCACAAGGTGGCTCACAATTGTTCGTAGTGAGATCTGATGACCTCTTCTGGCATAAAGTTGTACATGCAGATAGAGCACTCATATGCATAAAATAAATAAATCTTTAAAAAGAAAAGTTCTTTTCTATGAACATAACAGCCTGCTTCAAAATACATTTAAGCAAATACATATCTTCTGTTTTCCAATCATATATTGTATCATTTCTCTCTCTGATCTAATGTAGTATTGAGGAGAAATACCTAATTGATTATTAGTGTCTAAAATGCAAATTTGGTTGTCCCACAGTCTAACTTGTCTAACAAATCATTTCTGTATTGTTCTGAGAATAAGCAGAACCTTTCATTTGATCTCATCAGTCCTGTATGAGCTAGCCCTTTCAAATCCTTACTAGCTCATTTTATATTATGTTCCTTTTTTCTCTCTCCCTGTCTCTCTCTCTCTTACTTTCCCTTCTTCTTAAGATAGATCTCACGTAGCCTAGAATTGCCTCACACTCTGCATTTAGTTGAAAATGACCTTGAGTTTTTTTATCCTCCTTCCCTGGTATTAGAGGCATGCTCCAGTGCTCCAGGTTTTATGTGGTGCTGGGTATTGAATCCAGGGCTTTGTGCATGCCAGGGAAGCACTGTACCAACTTAGCTACATTCCTAGCCCTAGGAATAATGCTGAACATGCTTATATAATCCCAGCATTTGAAAAGTAGTGGCAGTAGCTGCATGTGGTGACTCAGACCTTTAACCTCATCAGAGGCAGATGGATCTCTGTGAGTTCAAGGCTAGCCTGGTGTAGATAGTGAGACCTAGGCCATCTAGAGTTGAATGGTAAGACCATGTCTCAAAAAAAGAAAAAAGAAAGAAAAGGTGGCAGCAAGAAGTTTGTCAGTTCAAGGATAGCCTTGGCTATGTAGGGAAAACTTGTCTAAATTTTGTTTTGTTTTGTTTTTGTTTTCGTTTTTTGAGACAGGGTTTCTCTGTGTAGCCCTGGCTGGCTGTTCTAGAATTTGCTCTGTAGACCAGGCTGGCCTCAAACTCAGAGATTTACCTGCCTCTGCCTCCCGAGTACTGGAATTAAAGGCGTGCACCAACCACTGCCCAGCCCTGGGTAAACTTTTTAATGCCAAGACAAAATGAGGCTTTTATTCTATACATTTTCATATTGCCAAGTCCCTTCTTTGTAGAACTTAACAGTGTTAATTTTAAGCTTATTTGTGTGATTGTGTATTACTTGTAAAGGACTCCAGCACTTGAGAGAACAACCTAAAGAACTTATTTTCAGAGGAATCAATCTGTGGTTCCTGGCCCCATTCTCTTGGGCAGAGCATGATGGCAGTAGGAACATAGAGTAGAGGAGCTTCTCACCTCATAGCAGTTAGAAAACAGAAAATGGGAGTATACAAAGGGGCCAGGGCAAGGCATAGCACTCCCAGAATAAACTTGCAGTGACACTTCCTCCAGCTAGGCCCTACCTACTAAAGTTTCCATAACCTCCCAAAATAGTTCTATTATCTGGAGTCCTAGTAGTCAACACAAAAGCCTGGGAGAGACATTCCAGTCAAACCATAACAGATTGCTGTTTTCTTTCTCTACTGCTGGAGTGTAAACCCCACATAAGTTGAGGTTGTATTAGCTTTTATGTATTAAAATACCTAGTAAGTAAATTAATAATAATATAAATTCTCAATAGAGGTATCTGAAATTCAGTAACTAAATAATAGCAAGTTACTGATTACAATTTGATAGTATAAAGCTGACTAATCATTATACAAATAAGACCTCATATATTGGAGAGTGGGCAGTTCCATTACGGTGATTTATGATCTTTCAGTTATCATATCTTTCTATTAGTAATAATACTTGAATATAAATTGGGAAATATTTGTAATAACTTGAGAGTTGTATTTTATTTTACTTTTTTTAATTTGGTTTTTCAAGACAAGGTTTCTCTGTGTAACAGTCTTGGCTGTCCTGGAACTCACTTTGTAGACCAGGCTGGCCTTGAACTCACAGGGATCCTCCTGCCTCTGCTGATTGCTGAGATTAAAGGCATGCACCGCCGCTGCCCAGCTGTATTTTATTTTTAAATTAAAAAAAAAATTATGTGTGTGTCTGTACCACATATATGGAAGTCAGGAGACAACTTTGAGAAGATGAACGCAGAAATTAAACTAAGGTCATCAGATTCGCACAGCAAGTATCCTTATTCAATGAGCCACCTCTTTGGCCCTGCTGTGGATTTTTAGATAGCCCTGGCAAAACATTCTAAAGTTTATTGAAGCTGGGCATGGTGGCACATGCCTTTGATCCCAGCACTAGGGAGGCAGAGACAAGTGCATCTCTCCGAGTTCAAGGACAGCCTGGTTGGTCTACAAAGTGAGTTCCAGAGAGAGACCATGTTTCAAAAAAGAAAAAAAAATTGTTTATTGACTACTCTTTTTTTAAAAAAATTGTCTGAATTTCTGAAACTCCTTTCTTTTTTCCTGTTATGAGGTATTTTGTTCAAATTTTCTGGTATGGAATATTCTTTTACTTCTCCAGATTATTATTGAATAATGTCATTAACCTAGTTTTAAAATGCTAATTTTCTTTTAGCTGTGGAAAGCAAGATTAAGTGGGTATGAAGAGGCCCTGAAGATCTTCCAGAAAATAAAGGATGAAAAAAACCCAGAATGGTCCAAATACTTAGGATTAATCAAAAAATTTGTCACTGATTCCAATGCAGTGGTTCAGTTGAAAGGCCTGGAAGCCGCACTTGTCTATGTTGAAAATGCCCATGTTGCAGGGAAGTAAGTACATTCTTTTCTAATAGTCTGTAAACATCTCTGTTTAGTGCTACACAGATAAATGTATGGTATTTGTAGAGCCTCTATTATAGTTTTAAAATATACAAATAGTCTTTCATTGTCTTTAATTAGTCTGAATGGTACATGAAACCTCTGAAGTAGAATAAAGGTGTATTCTAAAGTAGAATAAACTCCATGTGTTTGGGTACATGTGGGAATCAGAGGAAACCTGTGGGAGTCAGTTCTTTCTCTGACCACTATGTAAGTCCCAAAGATTGAACTGATGTCTGCAGGTTTGGCAACAGATGTCGTTACATGCTGAGCCATCTAGCTGGCCCTGTTTGTCCTTTTGAGCTTTTTAGGTGAGAATTATTCAGAACTAAAGTAACCTTAGTAACTTCTAAAAGTAGTTACTATGAGGTCATCGCAAAGGAAGTGTCAGAGCTTCACTGAAGACAACTGGGCATTATGAAAAACTTCTCTTCAAACTTAGAATCACTGGGCTAGAGAGATGCCTCAGTGATTAAGAGCACTGACTGCTCTTCCAGAGGACCCGAGTTCAATTCCCAGCACCCAAATGGCAGCTCACAAACTGCAAAATCTGACACCCTCACACAGATGTACATGCAGGCAAAACACCAATGCACATAAAATAAAAATAAATATTAAAAAAAAACCCAAACTTACAATTACCATTTTTTTTCCTCCAAGGTCTTCTGTCTCTTAGGGTAATGAATTTTAATTTGTATTTCCTGGCCTAATTGTCTTCAACTATGGATGATGGAAGTTTCCATTCACTCACTTTCCTGTACTTTATTAACTTGATTTTTCTAAGTCTAGTTTTTGTCATCTGTTTGAAAAAACTTCCATATACAAATAGTTGAGACCTTTAATTATACAAGAAAGATATGTTTACTTCAAAGACTATGCTAGTGTACATCATCAGTTTGACAGTTTGGTTAACTATAACCAATCTTTTTTTTTTTTTTTTTTTTCTCGAGACAGGGTTTCTCTGTAGCTTTGGAGCCTGTCCTGGACTAGCTCTGTAGACCAGGCTGGCCTCGAACTCACAGAGATCCACCTGCCTCTGCCTCCCGAGTGCTGGGATTACAGGCGTGCGCCACCACCGCCCGGCAACTATAACCAATCTTAATAAAATGGTTGCATTTTTCTTTTCATATTAGAAACTGCTTTTTTGACATGCTCCCTATAGCCCTAACCTATTTGGTTCCTCTTGCTCCCAGAATTGCAGGTTTTATTTATTTTACAAGGTGCTCAGTGCAGTAAAGTTACTGCTAAGAAGTTGAGGAGTCTTTCCTTATTAAAGATTTATCCGCCCCCCATCATACGAATAGATTTTCTTGTCTTAAAAATGTCTAAAATAACTTAAATATTTGAAAAAGCAAGCATTCTGTAATCCTGCTTTATAAAGTGTATGTTTGTATACCCACATGTAAGACAGGCACACATTACACACACACACACTCTAAAGAAGGTCAGCAAGGATAGATGTAGTTTCTCTGCATCATAAGATTGCAAGGAATGGCTGGGCAGTCGTGGCTCACACTTTACTTTTTTTTTTGAGACAGGGTTTCTCTGTGTAGCTTTGGAGCTTTTCCTGGTAGAACTCACTCTGTAGCCCAGGCTGGCCTTGAACTCACAGAGATCCGCCTGCCTCTGCCTCCCAAGTGCTGGGACTAAATGTGTGCGCCACCACCACCTGGCTGTGGCTCACACTCTTAATGCCATCATTCAGGAGGCAGAGAGAGGTAAGTGGATCTCTGTGAGTTTGAGGACAGCCAGAGTTGTTACACAGAGAAACCCTGTCTCAAAAAATAAAAACAAAAGATTGCAAGGAATATTTAGGGAAAATTTCCTATTTGAATTTTCTATACTTATAAAATGAAATTATAGTGAAGCATGTGTTTTGAGAATTGTTTAGGGTTTATCTCTTTTTACTTAAACATCCTTATGTGTGGCATTTACAGAACCACAGGAGAAGTTGTATCAGGTGTTGTAAGTAAAGTCTTCAACCAACCTAAAGCCAAAGCCAAGGAGTTGGGCATAGAGATTTGCCTCATGTACATAGAGATTGAAAAAGGAGAGTCTGTACAAGAAGAGCTCTTAAAGGGTCTGGATAATAAGAACCCCAAGATCATAGTGGCCTGTACAGAGACACTGAGGAAAGCCTTAAGGTAAGACTTTTGTGTTTCAGTTCTTGAAGTATGCTGACTGAATTTGAATTCCAGGTTTAAACAGTAATGGGGATTGTTGAACTTGTAATTTCAGCCTTCAAGCATGTTGTTTGGTTATTTTCTTTAAATTCCTGCCTACTGAAGGTGAGCAGAGAACATTTCTTTTCTATCTGAGAATTGGCTTTTTTGTGGAAAAGCATTCCTAAGCCAGGCGGTGGTGGCTCACGCCTTTAATCCCAGCACTCAGGAGGCAGAGGCAGGCGGATCTCTGTGAGTTCGAGGCCAGCCTGGGCTACAGAGTAAGTTCCAGGAAAGGCGCAAAGCTGCACAGAGAAACCCTGTCTCGAAAAACCATTTAAAAAAAAAAAAGAAAGAAAGAAAAAAAAGAAAAGAAACGCATTTCTAATATATGTAAGCAGTTTTCTTTTGCTAGCTTCAACAATAGACTTATGTTAGCTATAAAGACATAGTTGTTTGACTGGAGCAAACCTTTGTTTGAGACCTTTTTGGTATATGCTATGTGTTCAGTCCTACAATTCTTACTCAACACTGAAGTTCTTTTTACATACACTGCCCTTTCAGAGACAAGTGGCTAAGATTTGGTGGAAGCTCTGACTTTGGTAAATCAGTAATTCTGATTAAGTACACTCTGGGTCATCCTCCTCTCCAGTGGGAGCGCAGACATTCTGCCACTTAGTAACATCCCAAATCCAGGCAGTTCTTCAGTCAGCCCTGTCTCCCATTCGTGTCCAGTGTTAGCTACAGAATGCAGCAGCACTAACGAAATCTTAGGATGAAGATCATTCCTTTGCAACTCTTGTAATTTGATTTATGACCCACATCTTGGAGACAGTGTTGCCTTAACATGTTTATTTTATGTGAAAGTATCTGCATTCTTGAATTTTGTTAAGCTATCCTTGATTTATGTTGTCTTTTTGCCTAATTTCTAATATTCTTTTATAAAATTTTACTTTTATCTCAATTTTTGTGTGATAAAAGCTTCCTTTTTTAAATTAAATTTTATTTATTACTGCATGTGTATATGATGCATGACCAGGAGTGCAGTGCTTGAGTGCCAGGGGACAACTTTAAGAGTCAGTTCTCAGGTCAGGCAAGGGCTTTGCTCCCGCTGACCCACCTTGCTGTCCCAGTCAGCGTTTCTTTATTTCTATTCTTTTATGGTATAGTAGGCGTGTGGCGTTTTTCCCTTGGGTTTGTTTTGTCTTTGAGACAGGGTCTCAAAGACCCTGTAGCCCAAGCTGGCTTTGACTCATGGCATTTCTTCTACCTCTGTCTTTGAAATGCCAAGATAACAAGCATAAGCCACCATACCTGGCATATTGTGTCTTTATAGATAATAAATAATTGTCTCAATTTTGCCATTTTAGAAATTTATCAAATTAGGCCACAAGCACTACTCTAGATATTGCCAGCCTGCCCTCAACTGTGTGCTCAATAAAATGTTCTTTCTTTCTTTAAAAAAAAAAAAAAAAAAAAAAAAAAAAAAGCGGGGGGGGGGTGGTGCATGCCTTTAATCCCAGCACTCGGGAGGCAGAGGCAG
>CABHPQ010139595.1:0-25701 GCA_902168405.1 Peromyscus aztecus | reverse complement strand
ATCTCCTTTCAGAGCAGGGTGACTTTGAGCAGATAGTTAACGGGACACCATTAGCTAGAGACAGTCATTTGCAAAGCGTTTGTATACGAAAACTCGACTTAGGATTTCTCCATTTTCTATTCAAGGACCAATGGGAAATAACCTAAATGCTATATAAAGAGTTCATGCATGAGGTGTGGTGTGGCTCATGCCAGGTACTCTGGAGGCTGAGGTGGGTAGACTGCCACAGTGAATCCAGCTTGGGGTACATAACAAGTTTAAGTCCAGCCCAAGCTGCACAGTGAGACCTCTTCAAAAAAACAAAACAAAACACAAAGCAAAAACAGCATCAACAACAGAAGGGCTCAGCAGTTCAAAGTAAAGGTGGACTTGAGGTTTTTTTCAAGAGTTATCAAGTCTGCTCTCTAAGTTCAGCATCATTGTGTTTTCCAGAGAGATCACAAAACAGAAGAAGATGCTGGGAAGGAGGAGCTCTGAGGCTCCCTGGTACATGTGTCTATTCCGTGCTGAATAAAAAGGGGCATTTCGAATCTCTGCAGCAGTAAACACGGTCATCCCATCCAGTGTTCTAACAAGGGGCGGGAGGATGGCCATGCTCCCTTTGTGTCTGAACGTCTCCCTTTCTTGCTTCTTTTGTTTTCAACTTCCCATCCTCTCTCACACAGCGTAGATTCCCACATGGGTGAGTACTGAGGAGAGAGGGGCTTCAGAAGCTGGGCATCTCTGTGAAGGAGAAGCATTCCTAGAGAGAGGCTGTTCCGTGCGTCACTGACATTTTAATTGGTACCCGGCACACGGCTCACACAGTAGTTCCTTTTCCTTTGGGGTCATCCGAGGATAGAAACCTCACCCTCCTTCATAAGCACATATCCTTCTCTGACTTGGGGCCAAGAACAAAAACATGTTTTGGGTTTATTTCTCTCCAAAAGTTCAACGATGTCTCCAAGTTTCTGAACACGACAGAAACAGAGCATGTCAAAAGCTACACTCATTTAGTGATTGCAGCTCCCCGTGTAAATCAGCAACCCCTGGAATAAATAAAATCCAACACTGTTAAAAGAAGAGTGGCATCTCTGCAAGCCAAACCCTTTGGAGGGAACCCAGCTGCCCAGCTCAGCAGTACATGCTCCGCCCTCCAGGGCTGTTTCCTTTTAGGTCACGACCCACTGATGTGTTGTTCCCTGTGTGGGTGAGATGAGTGGTGGGACCCAACCATCCTGCGTGAGGATTGATACAAATGTGGCAAAGGAGCCAGGGAGTCAATTAGGTAAAAGGTGAGGGAAAGAAAGAAGTTGGGGGCATTTGGCGCCAGGGCACGCTGGGGCCAACCACGGTTACTGCCACTAGGTGTGCGGTCCAGCACACGGGATGCAGGGGAGTTTGACCGTGGGTCGCTGGCCCACAGGCTGTTACTGTCGACACACAGATGCTACATTGTCATAGCCCTCCCGCCCCCTCCAGGTCCTTGGCTCTAAAGAAAAGGGTCTAAGTGCTGAAGAGCTGAAAAACCCCAGATGAACAGAAAGACGGCTCCAAGTGAGGGACAAGGAGTGAAAGGGTTGCTTGTTCCTTTCTGTGGGCTAACCCCATGGCCCCTGGGCGTGGTCAGTGGCTGGAAAGGAGACTGTGAAAGCAGTTCTTGCAGTAACACAGGAACCAGAGGCTTGAGGGGTCACCGGGTCCATCCCAGGGCTGCAGAGTCACAGGAGCACGCAACAGGCTCATCTCAGAATGCTTCCTGGACATTTTGACATTTTGACATTTCCACTCGGGAATTCTTTCTGATAGATGACCCCCTGCTGAGGGGATGGTTACACAGGGAGAGAACCACAGCCTCTCAGGATGTCTTTTCTTGCAACTCTGAAAATTTCTAACACCAGGAAGGCAGTGGTTCTCAGCCTTCCAAATACTGTGACCCTTTAGTACAGTTCCTCATGTTGTAATGACCCCCAACCGTAAAATTATTTTTGTTGCTACTTGGTAACTGTAATTTTGCTATTGCTATGAATCGTAACGTAAATATCTGATGCGCAGGATATCTGATATGCAACCCCTATGAAAGAGGCATTGCACACTCTCGGTGGGGTGGAGATTGAGAATCATTGACCTAAACGCCCCTTCAACTTCACGGGGGTTTTTTCTTGTTGTTTTTTCCTTTTTGGTGCTCTTAGGAATTGAACTTGGGGCCTTGTGAATTCGAGGTGAGTGCTCTACCACTTAGCCACACTCTCAGGCCATCTCCCAGTTACTTTTACGCCCATTTACATGGTGTCCAGTCTTCCATACAATCCAACCTTTTACCATTTCCATTTCCAATGTATTTATCACTTGATCATTTTCGCTCTTCTCTTTTCCTCAACTGTAGCAGGAATCTTAAAAGTTCTTAATAATAAAATCAAACCTCAACCAGGTATTGGGGTGAACTGGAAGATCAGAGAGACAGAACGAGCCACAGCTAACCTCACCTGGCAAACTTCTCAGCTGGTCTTGCTTCCTCAGACTGGAAGCCTCTATGTCCTCATATCCAAATGACTCTCAGCTGAACTGCTGCTAGAAGCCTGAATGATTAACCAGCCCAAATGCTTCTCCAGGCCAAAAACCTACCCAGGCCAAATGCCTCGAGTTTCTTCACGCCTTATATACCTTTCTGCTCTCTACCACCACTCCCTGGGATTAAAGGCGTGTGTCACCACGCCTGGTCGTTTCCAATGTGGCCTTGAACTCACAGAGATCCAGAGGGATTTCTGTCTCTGGAATGCTAGGATTAAAGGCGTGTGCTACCACTGCCTATCCTCATGTTTAATATTGTGGCTTGTGGCTGTTCTGTCTCTGACCCCAGATAAGTTTATTAAGGTGCACAATATTTTGGGGAACACAATACCACCACACTCAACTTTCCCTCTTTCTTGCTTAAAATAGTAATACTTCAAGCTTTAGTAAAGCCCCCAAATTATATCATGTTTAATAATGGGTTAATTTTACCATTTTTATCCTAACATACCCTCTGTCACATGCTGACAGCCAACACAGCCTCCATAGGTATTAACAAAATCCAGTTTATTTTGCTGGTTGATGGCATTTTGTAGCAATTTTGTCAGATATTATCTTGTATGCTTATGTTTGTGGATTTGTAGTGTTGAAATGAATTATTCCTTCTGAGCTCATGGCTCTTCAAAACGACCAGGAATTCTCCATGTCTTTGTCAGTGCTGATCCTGTTCTTTGTAGCTCTCAGGACTCAAGACCAGAGAATGAAATTCCTTTAGAGAGAAGAGATTTGGGGTTATTTGTGTGTTTGTCTGAAGTCTTTGTGGTTCTCTCCCTGTGTAACCAGCTGGCCAGCCTCAAACTCAAGACCGTCCTGCCTCTGCCTCCCAAGTGCTGGGATTCTAAGTGCGAAACCAAAACTGGCAAAAGAAGAGATTTCCGTTGGCTAAAGGCAGGGCCTACTGTAACGTCTGCCATTTCTAGACACTTCCTTGTCTTTGGTTAATCATTTCCTAAGACTGTATTCATTCCCCAAGGCTACTCTTGCTGGAATACCTAGGAACATCTCAGATGTTTCTTGCCTTGGATTCATTCACTAGCTCTCACTGGTAAAACCCCGCCCTTTCTTTGAGGTAGGAAATGTGCTGTTACCCCATGGAACTAGGAAGATATCAGAAGATTTGGAAGACTACGATGGGGACCTACACACAGGCAGAGCAAAGCATAGCAGGCAAGTCTGGATTTGACTTCTTTCTGAACTTGGGGAGAACCATTTTGTTTGTTTGTTTGTTTGTTTGTTTGTTTGTGTTTGTTTGTTTTGTTTGAGACAGAGTCTCTGTGTAGGCCCGGCTAACCTAGAACTCACTCTGTAGAACAAGCTAGCCTCTAACTTACAGTTATCTGCCTGCCTCTGCCTCCCAAGTGCTGGGATTAAAGGCGTGTGCCACCACCGCCCGGCTTGGGAGAACCTTTTTTTTTTTTTTTGTCTCTGAAGGTTAATTTAAAGCTTGTTGAGGATAATAAAATAGTTTCCATAGGATGTTTTGAGATTCCAGAGTGATGATACATATCAAGGAAAGTCTGGAAACCGTGACACATCATGTCACTTCTCCAATTGTCACAGCTTACGGAAACAGAGAGGCTCATTACTGACTTCCTTAAATGATGAGCCTTCCCAAAGGAAAATTCTGGAGATAACTGTCTCTAACTCACTTTCGTTATTACTCAGCATAGTGAGGTCACCAGGTCAGAAAACAACCGCCAGTGTTAAGATTATTGGTTATGCAGCATTTGCAAGAAATAAAAGCTGACTATGCCGTGGGAGAGGGTATGCAAGGGAAGCCCCTCCAGCACTTGGGTGGCAGTGTGAGCAACAGGGAGGTGTGGGCAAAAGCCTTCACAGTGTTTCCCATGAGGTAGAATTGGCTAGAAAGGGTGAGGGCGAAGGAGGGTAAAAAGCTGAGTTGAATAGTATGCCCAGGCTCACAGGCATAGGGGACTGTCCTTAGATGTCTAGAGCTTGGCTGGGGTGAGTAGGACAACCGTATGGTGGTTAGAACATAAGATCCATCTCATCAGGAAGGTAGGTAGAGTAAAGACTCCCTGTAAGTTAGTTTGCATCTGAAACATGAATAGCAGCTGACTTGTTCGATATCTCTAGAAACTGGTTAGTCTTGGTGCCCTTGGATTCCATGATTCCAGAGTCATTCACCTCCTCAGACAAACACAGAGACTTAAGTAGGAGCTGATTTGTTGAAGCAAAGGCAGTAGCTGCTCTCTCAAGGAGGGCAGGACACCTGTCAAGCAGTCAAGTGCCTCTGACTCTCTGGTATTGGAGTAGAGAGACCTCACAAATTGAAGGAAAACTTAGGCTAATCTCATGCACATTATTGTGGAATTCCCTGAAACTTCAGAAGATAGTTCTAGGATCCAGAGGAAAAGAAATGGTTTCACCAAACATGGTACTTTCTAAACCAAAACAATAGTTTTTGATAGGTGCATGAGTTCAACCTTGGCAACCCTGGAATCCACAGGTAATTCTCTGTATTAGTCAGGGTTCTCAGGAGTAACAGAACTTACAGAATATATATAAAGGAGATGTATAAGAATCACTTACAGGCTATGGTCCAACTAATTCAACAGTGGCGGGCTATGAACACAAAGTCCAAGAATCTAGAAGTTGCTCAGTCCATGAGGCTGGATGTCTCAGCTGGTCTTCAGTAGACACTGGAATCCTGAAGAAGTAAGCCCTAATGCAGTGAAGGAATGGATTTGCTAGCCAAGGCATGAGCAAGCAGTCAAAGAACAAAGCTTTCTTCCATGTCCCTATAGGCTTCCAGCAGGTATGGCCCAGACTAAAGGTGCATCTTCCCACTTCAAGATTCAAATTAAAGACATGTGCCTTTCCTACTCAAGATCTGGATCATAGGTGTGTGACTTCCTACCTCAAAGGTCCAGACTAGAAGTAGATTCACCCACTTCAAATCAAGCAAGTAATCTCTCATGTAGTCAAGCTAACAACAAAGAAAAGCCATCACACCCTCCCAGACGGAAGAGCCCAGTACAATAGTAGGCTATTATAAAGGACTTAGGATAAACTATATTATACATTATCCTAAGCTCAGATGAGGTCACACAATCAGGTTAGATTTAAAAGCATTGTTCTTGGTCTCTCTGCCTACTCAGGTTTCTAGGAAGGGAAGATTTTTCTAGGGCCAGTGAGGTATCAGAAGTCAAAGCATCATGGTTATAAATTATCCTATCATTCATTTGCTGTAGAGCTCCTCTCCCAGCTCACCTCATTGGGCTGTGCCTCAAAGGAAGACTGTGTCCATGAAATCTGTATTAATGCAGATGTTTGGGTAGATGAAGGATAGGATGGGTGTTATGCAGTATGAGAACGTGTCATTTATTCATGTACTCAATCATTCATTTAAATATTTATTAACTAGCTGTGAAGGTGCCAAGCAAGGTTGCCTCTTGAAGGAGGGGAATAAGCTTGGCCTTGGATGAAGAGCCATTGAGCAGAGAACTTTCTGTTGTAGTGGAACACAGAAGCCATCAGACTGAGTCTGGGCCATGACAGAGATCAGCAGGACAGAGAGAGCTGGAGAAAGGAGAAGAGGTACGCTGTAGGGAGCAAGGAACAGGAAGTGAGCAATGGCCCCAGGAGTCTCCAGGGGTGGAGGAGGAGCCACAATGAAAAATCCACCAGAAAAGGGAGAAGGCTCCCCATGGACAAATCACATTTCACAGCTGAATTTGGAGCCAATCCTGTTTGTTTCACCTTTCTAAAAATACCAGGTCTCTTAAGAAAAAAAACAAAACAGGAAATGGGATGGACCTGACCCCTGGTTCCTAGCTGAACAGACTTTGCATGGAGAGATGGAAACATGGAGAACATGAAAAGGTCGGGGCTAAGCTCCAGGGTCTTTGGGGATCTGAGCCCCTGGAGAAAAAGAACCATAGGAAAAAAATCAAAGAAATAAATGAATTTTAAAAGCCTATCTACAAATATGAAACATTTAGCCCTCTCCAAACTGTAAGATAAATCATTTCCTATTATGGAACCAGACTTCAGTATTATTGTGAACTTGACCATGGAAAGGTTGAGTCATGGTGGGAAGGTGTGGGGGAAGAGAAGAGCTGGGCAGGGTCAGGCCACTTTTGTAGGATATAAAAAGTCATGTGGAAATTGCACATTAATATTTAACTCTCTAAATAATTACTCACGTCTTCATGGCATGATTCAATTTCTACATTAGACCCAGTGGTCTCAATATGGCAACACAGAGCCAGCCTAGGTTCAAGGAAGAGAAGAACATATTTGACATCATTCAAGCTGTGGTGAAGTAAGAATTTCAACAATAACGAACAGCTTAGACTACAGCTCATATTGCCCAGGAGAAGAGTAAGAGACGAAATTCCCTTACAGGAGGTTTACTGGGGGAAGCTCTTGGTAGTTGTACTGAAATGGAAGCAGGACTGGACCAGAGGAAAACATAACAATGTCTTAGGCTATCCTAAGGGATCTTTATGCTATGATGTCTTGTAGAACTATCCCAAGTTGGAAAATGGGGACCAGGCCTTATTACTCCAATACCGATCATCACAGGTAGATGCCATGCAACTCCCGAGGACAGGATGAGTTTATTTAATATTTCTAAAAGAATATAGAAATACCTCATTGACTGTGCAGAAAAACACATCTTCGTTATCATCATAGAAAGTACCAGAGTAGGGCTGGGGATGTTGTTTAATCAGTGGAGTCCATGTCTAACATGAATGAAATGCCTTTAACCCTGGATTTGATCACCAGCACCATATAAATCAGGCATGAAGGCTCACCCCTGTAACCTCTACACTCAGGAGGTAAATCAGGCATGAAGGCTCACCCCTGTAACCTCTACACTCAGGAGGTGGAGACAGAAGAATCAGAAGTTCAAGATCATCCCCATCTGTCTAAGGAGTTCCAGGCCAATCTAGGATCCAGGAAGACACCTTGAGACCATGTCCCCAAAAGCAAACAAATGAACAGAAAAGAATTAGAGCAAACCTCTAATGGCAGAAAGAGAGTCTTCACCCCCCACCCCACCCTTCATCAAGCATTTATTGACCAGCTACCACAAGGTAACAATAAATGAGGGAATAGATGAAACCCCACACAGCATCATCTTGACTTCACCCCCTTCTCTCCTTGGTCATGTGAATTTTGAGGTATGCTCGAATTTCTAATGTACTTAACAGGTAGTCATATACTTTGACAATGACAACAGATAGCAAAATGAAAACAGAGATGAACAGAAAATACAAGTTGGGAAGCATTGGTGTTAGATTTGGCTGTAGTCAGACCATAATGCTAAGTTATACCAACTCAATATCTTAAAGTCTCTTATAATTTGTTAAATATCCTTTCCTTAGATACCAAGAGTTGTCAGTGACAACTTCCTGATTCACTTCCTTCTCCTGACACTTCTGGAATGTCACCCTCCTGCTGACAGTTACCCAACAGTGGCCCATTCTTCCCTCCTTTCTCCTAAAAACTCAACATCACTTGTCTCTGCTTCTCTCCATCTCCTCTCCCCAGGATGTAGCGTTAATCCCACCAGGTGAGAAGAAGACCACTACCACAATTTTTGAGCCAAATTAGAAGCAAGCTTTATTAAATACTGGCCAGGACAATGGACACTGGCCAGGTCCATACCCAGGATTCCCAAAGAATGGCCTAAAAGTATGTTAGTCGGGTGCTTATAAAGGCAAAACCCACGAGGCTACATACTTCCCACCTTCGTCCAATGGGGACAAACATACATCCTGACATACTTCCTGCTTACATACCTCCCACCTACATGTGATCAAGCACATCCTGTATAGTTGGGGCAACCAACCTTGTTTACAGAAGTGAAAACACGTGACTCACTATCTTACATGAACAACAGCCCTCAGCAGCCTCAGCATTCTAGGAAGTTATCTGTCCTTGGGCAAGTGGGGCTTACCAATCAGAGGCATTTTTGATTTATAAATCTCTTAAGCACAGTAATTAAAATGTAAAACATAACTTTAGCCCTCACAGCAGCTCCAGGTAGTTACATGGAGCAAAGTTTCCAGTATGTTGAGATAACATCATGGCTGAGCACATAGGAGAGTACTTAGGAATGGAAGTATCTGAGAGGAAATAGATACACATTGAACTGTACATAAAAGATTCTGGCTTTTCCTGCAATTTCTACGGCCATTAGAATCATATTGGTCCCAAAGAGATTACCTGAGTGATGTGTAACCGCCACTCTACCACACTTTGGCAAGCATGTGACAGTGAAAACGAGACATTGATGCCTGTGATCAGTCCTCGGGTGTGACACCCCCCTTAGATGGACTTCATTCTGTTTACCTCGCATGCTTCTTGTGAACACCACTCATGATACAGCAGAGCCGGAGCAGGAAAGAGACTGTCAGTCAGCCATGGAAGTGGGAGGTGTTTGTGGAAGAAGGGCAGGGTGGTCTGTGGTAAGGCACTTACACGATTGTGAAATGCAAGAATTGCCCGAGGTGTTGGTGATTTAGAAAGTGGGAGTAAGAAGGTCAGGAACTGTTGCCCTCTCTGATCCAGCTGGTAACTGTGGGGAATGGCCTCAGCAAGGCCCCAGCTGGGCGGAACTAAGCTAGCCAGACCATGTGCTAGAATGTTGATTTACTAAAGCTATCTTTTGAGAACTGTCATCGGGTTATAACTCTCCACTTCCACCTTTCATTTCTGATTTGCCAGATTAGAGAATGCCCAAGTTCTCCCCGGATGCCTCCAGGAGAAAGCCGTTCCTCCTCAAACTGGGTGATTTTAATCATAGTTTGGTTTCTTAGTACGGTCATTTTCCAAAAAGTTAAGTCACTAAGTGCATAGCTTTCAAAATGTCCCGCTTAAGCACAGTGTTTCCAACTTCTGAGCAGAGAGAAAAGTTTCGGACTAAAATTAGAAGACGCCTGTGCTTTGATGCCCGAGGAATGTATATGGGAAGCTATGATAACCATCGACAGGATCCCAGAAGGCATATTTGGGAATGGGCATGTATTAGTAACAACAGATCTTAGTCACCAAACAGAACAGAATCCAAACCACAGCAAAGACTTTTTGTGTGTGGAACTTATCTCAACCTCTCATGTTCCTCTGCAAATTCCTGAGTGTGTTCCTAAAAGGAACACAACCCTTAAACAAAAGATATTCAAAATCCTTGTGATTAACCTCCCTGTTTTTTCTTTCCTGTAGAGAGATTGAACCTCTGAGACTAGAGAAAAGTTCACAATTGTCTGAAAATGAGGTATTTCAAAGGAATGGAGAAATCACCTAAGAATAAAGTTGCTTTTCCAAGCAGCTACTGAGCCCACTAAGGTTCTTTCCTCCATTTGACACTCATAGGACTGACACACAGCCTCAGAACGTCTAGACTTCTGCATCTGTCACAGGAAGATGGACATTAGAAGTCAAAGACTGAGTATTCCCATTAACAATAATTATACATCTGTATAGACTCTAATGTGATGTTTCAATTCACAGGCACGCGCACACGCACACACACAGAGGGGGGGGGGAGGTGAGAGAAAGAATAATAATTGAATCAGTGTATAATTAGCATGCCCATCATCTTAAACATAGACTGTTTTTCTCTGGTGTGTGCATTCAAAATCCTGTGTTCTAGCTGTGTTGAAACAAACATTTTTGCCAATAGAATTAACCTTTACTGTGCCATAGGAACCAGAACTCCTCCTTCCTCCTATGCAAGAGTGTACCACTGACAAAGACCTTTGAACATCCTCAGCCTCTGCTCTCAGCATCCATGAGACCAGTGGATCCTTGGATCCCACAGATGAGATTATGGGATCACAAGGGGCTCGTCTTCCTCTGTCTGGCTTGTTTCACTTAACTTTAAGGCCTCCTGGTGAAGATTAGTGTTGTTGGGAATTTCTCCACACACCTGTTGGCCATGCAGTTGTTCTTTCTTTTCTTTTTCCTTTTTAGTTTTTTTTTGAGAATTGCCTATTCAGTTCTTAAGCCTAATTAAATTTTTGTTTATTTGTGAGTGCGCACGCACGTGTGTGTCTGTGTGTGCATGTATGTGTGTGTGGTGTGAGCACATGTGTGCCACTGCACATGTGGAGGTCAGGGTTAGCTTTTGAGAATCTGCTCTCTCTGTCTACAGTAGATTCCAGGCATGAAACTCAAGTCACCAGGCTCTCCTGGAAGCACTCTTAGCAGCTGAGCCATCTTGCCTGCCCTTAAAACCACTTTTAGAGCATTTGATTTATTTATTATTTTTGCTGTTGAGTTATTGGAATTCATTATAAATTTAGAATATTAACTCATTGTTAGATTATATTTTGTGAATATTTTGTCCCACTCTTCTGTCTCCTAATTCTTTCGTTTCCCTGGATCTTCAAAAGTGACTTAGCTGACTGTCACCTTGTTTGTCAATACTTGCTGCTATTCTTTATGTTTTTAGATTCATATCAAAAGCAAACAAACAAACAACTTTGCTTAGGCCAACATCCTGAAGAATCTCCCATGTGTTTTCTTCTAGTAGTGTCGGAGCTTGGGGTCTTCCGTTTAAGTCTCTAATCCAGTTAGAGTTGACATTTGTTTCTCTGGTGAGATAAGGGTCTAGTTCCATTCTTCTGCGTGGATAGATGAGACAGAATACTTTTCAGAACAGAAAGCTCTGAGATCAATGGTTCTGTCCTTTCGCCCAATCCACGCAAATGTTAAATAGAGTCCAGCTAAAACTGCCATTATGGTCTCATGTCATACATTTCTCAAAGCCAGGATGTCTACACACATTAATTAAAAGCATCTTTTGCAAAAATGATCATAAAATATGCATTCCCTTCAGTGTCCATTCACTGAACAACTTTCCTAGTTCATTTTAATGGAGGAACCTGGGAAAAATCATGCCTTGTCATAAAGAAAACTAAAACAAGGGAGATTTGGGCTCTGATTCTATCTTCCCTGTTAACCTCAGCTCGGGGTTACTGTTGTGCCCCATTCCTCCTCCATGTGAAATGGAGCTAGAAGAGCCTTCCCTCTTCCCATGTGCACACAGAGGACAAAAGGAAATGGGGAATGGGAAATATTCTGAGATATAAAAATCCATGCTGACTTTGGCCTGGGCTCAGGAATCCCTAGGAACTACCATTCCATAAACATGCCCTCACTGGTGCCTGGATCCTAAAGTGGTCCTGAAGATAGCTTAAACCAACTTAGGGTGAGAAGAGAGGAACCGGATAATCTGCAGATCTACCAGTTCATAGCGAACGGGCTCCGTGGCCCCACACCCCCGTGTGTGCGTGTTTTCCCAGCCCACAGGAGACAGAACTACCCGGATCTCCCATCCGTAGAGCCTGGTAATTTAGGAGTGGACAATTTCTCCAAGACTAAGTTTCCTCTACACCAAAGTCATGAGAGAATGGTCATAAAGTTCCATACTAACATTCTGAGTTTTGAAAATTGAAAGGAGAGTTGAATGGATGGACCTATGACCCTTAACCTGGACACCAGGCCAGATGTTTGCCTTCTCAATTGTCCTCTGGTCACAAAAATAATTTCAGTTCAGTTCAGGCCAAAGTAGCTTTAATCTAGTACTGGTTTACAAATCAGCCTGTAGCCTGAACTCCACAGCAGCTGACTCTATTCCTGTCTGACTTTCCATGCCAAAACTCAGCCCCCAGTTTATTTGGTTTTAATAAATTTATTCTGTTTCGGACATTGTGTAAAATGGAAAAAAAAAGTCTAGACTGGTTTCAGTTCAGGAAGTTAGGGCAAGGTCTTTATTCTAAATAAACATCCTCCTCCGGCTTCCTTTACACTCTCTCTTGCCAATCTGCTCCCCAAAGCCCTGGGAATCTGGGGCTCCAACATGTGATTATTGCTAGAGATTATGTTCAACACTTGACCTCTTTGGAATGGTAAAGTTAAGAATAAAACAAGTTAGTTCTTCAGGATCTTTAGTGCTGACTAAAGTTATTCACCTGTACCCTCATAGAATCTTTTGTTTCCCTTTTATGCAAGTTGGCACCTCAATTCCAGGGAACGAGATGCATTTTTATCTGAATCTTGCACTATAATTTTTGGCTTTGGCTTTCCTTCTGGCATGTTGGTATGGCTCTCCACACAAGAGCACACAAAGTCACACACACACACACACACACACACATATACACACACACCACACACATGCACAAATGCACATATGCACAAGCAGATAAAATTAGCTTGGTTACCACCAAGAATGAATGTGTGAAGGACAGACTGTAGGAGCCAGAGAAACAGCGAGCTTGCTGTGAGACTGTGTCTCCTAGGAATGTCAAAAGAAACAACCATGAAGTCTCACCAACATGACTGTCTAAACATGACCCAAAGAAGAACGGTGCCAATAGGCATGCTAACACAGAAGGGAGCGAGCTCATGAGGCCTTGACGTTAGACAAAGGACTATGGGCAACTGAGGAATACTGAGAGGGCCAGGAACCGTCCTTCCTGGGGAAGAGAACACCAATTGGTTACCCAATACCAAGTGGTCAGCCCTGAAACAAACACATAATTAACATACATACTGAGTGTGTTGTCTTGTTGTATTTATGAATGTATACATTGTGCATATCTCTATTTCATCTATCTGTACAGATAGATATATCAACAATTAAAGAAAAGGAGGCCATGTAAGAGAGTGGGGGGGGGTGGTACATGGGAGGAGGAGAGGGAGGAAAGGGAAAAGGAAGTGACGTAATTATAATCTTAAGAAAATTTGTAAAAATTACTTTTTAAAACTCTGTGTGTGAGGACTGGAGAGACGGCTCAGTGGGTAAGAGTACTTGCTACTATTACAGAGGACATAATTAGGGTCCCAGCGCTCATGTCTCTCAACTTACAACGCTCTATAACTCCAGTTCCAGGGAATCTGATGACCTTCTGGATTCTCTGGGAACCTGTAGTCACGTGCACTAGCACATGCAGGCACAGACACACACATATAATTTAAAATAAAATAAAAATTTTAAATTTTGTGTTTATGTGTCTCCCAGGATGATCATATAAATTAGCCCCCTCTGAGCAAATTAACATTTTAAAATTTAGCTAGTTACTCAAGTAGTCTTTAGACATTTGTAAACATAGCTTACCCCAAACATTCATAATGAGAATTGTATCGGGGAAAAGGAAAAGTTGAAATATAAGAAATTATTTTTTGTACATGAGTGTTTGTAAACAAAGAGAAGAACCAAGACAGATAAAAAGAATACAGACAGAAGCAAAGACCTGAGCTTTATTTATTTCCCCTCTCTTCTCTCCCCCAACCCCACTCTCCTTCCTTGCAGTCTGATTCTAGAAACGATCGTAAAGCTCTAGGGGATGAAGACTATGAATTATATAAACAACAATTCATATTATTGAAATCAACAATAAAAAAGGTAACCTGGAGTGTGGAGAGAATTCAGATCTGAGTTCTGATCACAGCCTTAGCCTTCCCTGGGTCTATCTATGAACAGATAAAGCTTTCCAAGCCTAAAATATGAGCAACATTCCTACCCAGAAATTTTTCCATGAAAATTAGAACTAAGCAAGGTATCTTGAATATAGTAAGCACTTATAACAGTGGATCTCAACCTTCCTAATGCTGCACCCCTTTAACTCAGTTCTTCATGTTGTGGTGACCCCCAACCATAAAATTATTTTCATTGCTACCTCATAACTGTAATTTTGCTACTGTTATGAATCATAATGTAAATATCTGTGTCTTCTGATGGTCTTAGGCAACCCTTGTTAAAGGATCATTCCACCCCCAAAGGGGTCGCAACCCACACGTTGAGAACAACTGACTTAAATACTAGTGATTACTGTTATTAGCTCTACAAAATATGTAAAGCAATATAAAGGGAACATGATTCCTAACCTCAGGCAGGGTCCCAGACAACAAACATGCAGTGTGTGCGACATTTTAAAATGTAACTAGTTTAGGTGTTTATTTATTTCCTAATGGCTGGGAATTTTTCAAAACTAGCTAAAGAAGAGTATCTGAAATTACTGGAGAAAGAGTACCATGCTTAAGACTCACAAGGGCTTTCAAACGTCCCTTCAGAAATAAACACAGCATAATGCGTTGGCGTTTTGATTAGGAAACAGATTTATACCCAAATTGTGTTAAGGACAATTAAATAGCTTATCAGTGGTCACATAAGAAACAGGACCTCTGCTGGTCCACAGAAAGCAGGAAGGATCCGAGTAAGCGAAGGAGCACATTTCAGAAGAATGCCTTGACAAGAAGCAAAGAGACCAGACACTGAGATGGTCCTGAGCTTTTAAACACCATCCAACACCTGCCCAGCTCTGGGGCAGGAAACGCAGGACATCTCAATGTAGTCACAGCCTCTTTTAGGAGTTTCCTTTCCTGGACTCTTTGCAGGGAGCTACTGACCTCAACTCTTGACTGCCCATATGTCCTATCTACATCCTCACACCCTCCCGGAGAGCCAGTCCCTAGGCTTACTCCTATGGTTCCCTTCAGTGACAGCACCTTCAGTTTGTCTGTTCCGGTCCCTCCAGATTGCTCAAACTAATCCCACAAGGCTATTTTGGCCAGGGTTCATGTCAAGTCCTTGGTCTCTAGAAAGGGAATAGAAAATAGGATTTGTCATTAATCTGCCTGAAGCAGAGTATTAGGGAAGATATGTGGTTTAAAAAAAAGGCAAAAATCTTTTACAAAAGTATACAGTTCTTTCCACACTGCCCCTCTGAAAAAAAACTCCGTATTTGCCGAATTACATTAGCCAATGAGGCCCACAGCACACAAAATCAATGACAGACTGAAACTTTGGGTCTGAAGTCCTGCCAGTGCCTAAGCTGCCTTTGTAGCTGAAGTCAGCCTCCAGGGTGGAAAGGACTTTCTCTTGTCTTTATAAACAGGAACACAAACTCAATTAGAAGTCATTCCTAAGAAAGTGATTTAGCAGTATTTTCAGTGGGTCAAACAACAAGGGTGTCTACTCTACGAAAATCACCCCCGTGGACTCATGGGTTTCAATTTCTCTATATTTAACTCAATTTTGTTGAATTATGCAATACGGTGTTTGGTTTTATTATTATTACTCATGAAGGAACAAGAAGAGTACGGAAACAGAAATGACACTCATTCATGAGGAGTCGTCTTTTTACCCATTGTAGGTAAATACTTGAGGATTCCACAGGGAAAATAAGTGGGAACTCATTCAGGAAGAGGAAAACATCCATTAATGTTGAAAATGGATGCGTGTGGTTTTTTTTTTTGTATGAACTGATAACCCCAAATTTGTATTTCTGGGTCAGATCCAACATTGACTTATTTTATTTTTTAGAATTTCACATGAGTACTGTATTTATGTCATCTCCACCCTTCCCTCTCCCCACCTCCAGCACCTCCTATGCCTTCCACAACCTCTCAAATTTGTGATCTCTTTCTTGTTGTCTTATAAGTGTGTGTGTGTGCGCGCGTGAGCACACATAGGCTCACATGAGCATGTGTTCCCTGCTGAGTTCATTTAGTGTTGTCCATTTAATATTCTTCATATATATATATAGTCCTGGCCACTTGGGGTTGGATCAAGGGACTCATCCCTGGAGAAGATTAATTCTCCCTCCCTTGGCAGCCATTAACTGCCTCTAGCTCTTCATCTAGGAGAGGGACCTAGTAAGGTTCTCCCATCCATGTTAGCACATCAACTGGTGTTGTCATTGTGGATGTCTTGTTTAGGAAATCATATTATTGAGAGAGAGCTCATGGGTATAGCTTCCCTGTCTCAATAGAAGACACAATCTCTAGGAAGATATCCTGGGTCCTCTGGATTTCTGGTCTTTCTGATCCCTCCTTCTTCATATTCCCTAAGCCTTAAGTTAATGACTTGTTTTTACATTTCTAGTTATCACAAAACAACCTCAACTCATTACATCCATTTTTACTTCTCCTTGAAAACTGAACTGCTCTAGATTATCACTAATTGTAGTATACAGAATTGAAGGCACCATCCTTGACACCAGACATTTACTCCTATGCCAACTGAGGCAGCATGGCCTCCTAAATAAATGCTATTCCATGCTCTACCTTCTTCCGTCATGACACCCTCACAGTTTGAGTAACTGTCACCTGTACCAGGCCCCTCCCACCCCTTGACTGTCTGCACTAACCCCTGCCCCCTCTATATGTTTCCAACAATGCTATCTAACCATTTACAGAACTGAAATCAGGTTGTGTCTCTCTTCTCCCACCTAGTTAGTCAGTGTTTGCATTTCCTTAAGGCTTCCTTTAAAATCAGGGGCTTTGCATTTTCACACAGCCCTGTCTGATTCACATCACCTTCAGACCTCCTTCTGCCTGCAACCTGCTAGACACGTTCCTCCAGTCTTCCAGACTCTCTTTGCCTGCCTCAGTCCATTTACTGAAATTGTGGATTGACCGTCCCTTTAAAAATGACTTCCAACCCCCCAGATTATATCTGGATCCTGTGACATGGACATATTTTTAACTGTATTTTTCCTTTATTCATTTTATCAGAGTTCATAATCATACATGTTTTATAATTATTTCATTCCACAAGCACTGTTTGCCCCTGGGAAGAAACGTCCCACCCTCGTCCATTAGCATAGCACAGTGCAGTGATGGAGATCTGTCGAGGGTAGACGGAGGTGACTTGACCCTGAAGAACATCCAAGTGTGAAGACATGAACTCGTGTGAAACGGGCACACTCTCAGAAGCTGTTTATCCGGCTTTCCCCTTCCTTCTGTGAGAGGTTCTCTTGTTTGCTTAGTCTTTATCGCTTCTGCTAGAATTCACCTCTGTGAGAACAGAATTTTGGCTTCCTGTGCATAAACCTGCCTACACATAGTAGGAAGTTCAAAAAATTAGACTTTGAAAAATGAGTGAAAGTGAATGTTATATTAAAATAGAAAAAAGCTTTAATTTACCATTTCTGAAAAATGGCTCTTATGCTTAAAAAAAAAAAAGAACGTATAACTGAGTCTAAGGAAAGAAAGGATGATGTAAAAATCAGGATAAAAGTGTAAGGATCCACGGAACTGGAGAGCGGAGCACAACACCAGGGGAGCTGTAGAAAGCACCACACGCCAGAATTCCATGCTGAGCTGTGTGGCCACATTACTGAAATGAGTTCTTCTATCTCTTCGATTATAATTGCCATTATGTTTTTACAAGAATGGGTAAAACTGACTGAAAGCTGTTAGCCAGAAAGAAGAGTCTAATAAACGCCCTTTTTTTTGCAGTCACCTCCTAAAATCACCTCCAATGGGGAGCCTTCTCTTTCTGCTCTTCATATGCTAATCAGCCATGTTTGGAAACTGTACTGCCACAGATCCAGGAGAAAGGGGCCAAAGCCATTTATTACCCCAGGCTGTGTGGAATCAGGGGCTCTTCAGAGGCTAAAGACATTTTTGCTTGTGTGTTTGCTTGTTAATTGTGGTTCCGGAGACTAAGACCAGGGCTTGGCACATGCTAGTCCAGTGCAGAACCAAAGAACAGTATCCCCGTGCACAGGACTAACATGATGGAAAGAGATAACCTACTCATGCAAGGTGTCCTCTGGCCTCCATGTGCACGCCATGGTGTACACACACACACACACACACACACACACACACACACACACACACAAATAAATGTAATAACATTTTTGAGCTGGGCATGATGGTGCACACCTTTAATCCAGTACTTGGGATGGAGAAGAATGTGGATCTCTGTGAATTCACTGTATTAATACAAATAATCAATACTAAGGACTGTTTTCTTTCTTTCTTTTCTCTCTTTCCCTTGTCTATTCCAAACAAGCTTCTCATCTATGCTTATATATAGTTTAAAACAAGGCACAATTTTTAAAGTTCTATTATCATTTTTTTATTTTTTGAGAATTTCCTACAGTGTAGTTCGATCTTATTCACCCTTCTTCTTCCCAGCCCCACTCCCAACTTTGTGGCTTATTTTTTTTAGAACCTATCCCATTCAATTTATGCTGCACTCCTATGTGAGGCCATCCACTGGGCTTGGTCAGCTTACTAGAGACCAAGGCACCATTCTTAAGTTAAAAGGAAAAATACAAATTCAGTGTCTACAGGCAACATACAGAAAGCTAGTTCATGAAGAAGCATCAGTCTCCCGAAGTCCCTCTATTCTTTATAAATGCATTTTTTTTCAATCACACATTACTGAGCAACTGAAAAGAAGAAAATTCTGCCATGTTCTTCCTTTCCCAAGAATCTGTGGTGTATTTGTTGGAACAAACCTCAGCACTTCTCATCGCTGGCTGCCAAAGACATATGAACTTTCACACAAGGTCAGGACCAGAGCTGTACACTGCTGAGGATATGCGATTTGGAGCCAAAGGATCCTGGGAATGAGTAGAAACTCTGGTGCAGATGTTGGCTGCTCTCTATACTATGGTGGTGCCTAAATGCCTCATGCTGTGTTGCCAGAAGTAAATCTAATGGGATATGGTGCAATAATAAAATGTTCTTGGAACAACTGGGGGCCAGCGCTGTCCTTAGGTAAACCGACAACCTAACATGGATTTTTCAGCCCCCACATCTGATCTTTACAATGTGTTTTGTACTGTGCTCACTGGGCCAGGCAGTCTGGTTGAGATATTTCCTGTATAGGCTCAAAGTGAAAAACCCGACTCACCGTCTCTCTGTTGCGCAGGAGAGCAGCGGCACAAGGTGGTTAGCTAGCCCTGGCAAGACTGACTTGCAGGAATGCTTTCCACATGGTTGGTGTTTAGATGAACTCAAATACAGGCTGCTGAGAGAGTCCTGGGGCATCTCGGTGCTCTGAGATTAAGATTAAACTAAGAAGATATTAAAGCCTTTCAGCGAGCGATTCTGAGTGAATTTGTACTGCATGGGCTGTCTGTTAAACTATCTAGGTTTAAATAACATCTTAGGAGGAGAAAAGCCCCACTAATGATATACACCAATATTTGGAAGTCTATTCATTTTTCTAATTTTATGTGCATATGTGTGTTTGTGTGACTTTATGTGCACCATGTGCATACATGTGGCCTCAGAGGCAAGAAGAGAGTATTGGGTCCCTGAAGTTGGAGTTATAGGCAGACATAGGCTGGGAACAAAACTCAAGTCCTCTGAACGAGCAGCAAGTACTCTTAAGCACTGAGCCATCTTTCCAGCTCCATGCACAAACATTTAAAGATAGATAGATAGATAGATAGATAGATAGATAGATAGATAGACAGATAGATAGATAGACAGACAGATAGATGATAGATAGATAGATAGATAGATAGATAGATAGATAGATAGATAGACAGATAGATGATAGATAGATAGATAGATAGATAGACAGACAGACAGACAGACAGACAGACAGACAGATAGATAGATAGATAGATAGATAGATAGATAGATAGATAGAGATAGAGATTTTTTTTTGAGACAGAATCTCACTATGTAGCCCAGGCTATCCTGGAACTCACTATGTATCCCAGGCTGGCCTCAGACTCATAGCAATCCTCCTGCCTCAGCCTCCAAGGGCTTGAATTGTAAGTTTGCACCATTATACCTAAATTTGTGAGTTTTTTTCCCACTGAACTTATCACACCTGTAAGTAGCCGATATTTTGTTCTGACACTAGATGTAAAGAAAAATACCTAGACGGAGAATTGACATCCCAAACACAGTAAGGAAACGTTTTAAAAATAACATGCTCTTCTTGAGGAATTCTTGCTATTTTAGAAGTTTCACTAATATTTTCCTTAAGGAGAGTGTATCCGTTATAATTTAAGTTTCCAGTGTTAATATCTTAAAACTTTTTAGGAATATTGCTATTTCATAAAAGGACAGTCATTTAATTAAGTAGTTGGGTTAATACCTCAGCCAAAGACAAACACAGTATGTAACATGAATTGCTAATGGTCTTTTAATAAAAAAAAATAAATTAAATAAATAAATAAATAAATAAAATAAAAAAAAAACAGTGCCAGATATTGGGGTAAATGCTGAAAGATCAGAGAGACAAAGGAACAAACCACTGCTATGTCTCACCTCTAGGACTCCTCAGCCGAAAAGAGCTCTAGTTCCTGTCTCCTCAGGCCTTATATACCTTTCTCCTCACAGCCATCACTTCCTTCCTCGTGCTGGGATTAATGGCAAGCATGCTTCCCACATACTGAGATTAAAGGTGTGAAATTTCAAGTGCTGGGATTAAAGGTGTGTGCCACCACTGCCTGGCTCTGTTTTTTCTCCTAGACTGAGTCAATCTCATGTAGTCCAGGGTGGCTTTGAACTCACAGAGATCCAGACTCATCTCTGCCTCCCAAGTGCTAGGATTAAAGGTGTGTGCCACCACTGCCTGGTCTCTATGTTTAATCTAGGGGCTTGCTCTGTCCTCTGATCTTCAGACAAACTTTATCAGGGTATAAAATATATCACCACAAAAGTGAGCATACTATATCATTATTTTGTATCTCCAACTATGACCATTTCTTATCCTGATGTAGGTAGGCATGTGGCACACATCTGTAATCCCAGCACTTCAGATGCTGAGACAGGAAGATCACAAGCTCTGGCCTACAAGGTAAAACCTTGTCTCAAAAATAATCCTCATATTGGGCTAAAAAGATGGCTTAGCCTTCGAGAGCACTGGCTGGTCTTCCAGAGGACCCAGGTTCAATTCCCAGCATCCACATGGCAGCTCACAACTGTTGGTAACTCCAGTCCCAGAGGATCTGAAGCCCTCTCCTGGCTCTTCAGGCACTGCATGCATGTGGTACACAGATTGAACTTGCAGGAGAAATACCTACACACATAAAGTAACGAAAGGAAGGAAGGAAAGAAAGAAGCAGGGAGGAAGAGAGAGAGAGGGGGGTGAAGGAAGGAAGGAAGGAAGAAAGGAAGGAAGGGAGAAATCTTAATTGAATATGTCAGTTAGTTAAAGGGTAGGGATATTTTCAATTAAAGAGACTAATTTGGTGTGGTGGCGCATACCTTTAATAACTGCGCTCAGCAGGCTGAGGCAGGTGGATCTCTGTGAGTCTGAAGTCAGCCAAAATTTTATTATGTCAGGGAATAAATAGCAGAGGATGAAGAGAAAACAGGAAACCCAAAGACTGATAAGTTAGAAGACTCTCAGCCAGCATCCAGGCCACTCAAATTCAAGTGAACAGTGATTATAGAAGGTTTGCAGAAGCTCCAGAGGGTGGGGCTGAAATGAGTCTCCACAGGTCAACCGAACCCCACTTCTCTGCACTTTTCCCATCATAGTTCTAGCAGTGAGACCTTGGATGTGGAAACACTCCTCTCTCGAGGCCTGTTCACTTCTCAGCTCAATCAGCGAGGGTACACCCCTGCATTCTGCCATGCTTAATATTAACCTCATAGTGTTTCCTCTGAGGCCTCCTTCGGCTTCCTCTGTGGACTCCACCTCACCTCTTAGTTTACAGTAAGTAGACTATGTAGCCAAGGAAACAAATTACAGAGTTTTAGATCTCTGTGAATGGGTTTTCTCTCAGAAACCAAGCCCTGGCTGCAGAGAGTGTTTTTCTTGTAGCACAGATTTCAAAGCCTGTGGTGAACTGAGAAGTTGCAGTGGATGGAGTGTATAGGCAGGCAGAGCTCTGAAGGGCTTTTGCAGGCTATCTTGCTATTGGTTTTCAGGCTGAGGTGTGGACATTCAAAGAGCAGGCAGCCCATGAAGGACCTTGAGAAATTGTATTAAGAACTGAGTGTTCCTTCAGGCCTTGGCTCATAGAATTGCCTCTCCAGTTTGTTTATCCTTTCAAGACTGAATAATTTAGAAGCCCAAAACTATAGCAGTCTAGCCCATCCCTTCTGTTTACAAGCACTCATAACTTGCTCAGGACTCACATGGCCATGGAATGGCAGTGTCCGAACAAAGCACGCTTTTCGAGACCCCATCTCATTTCTGGCTGCACAAGATCTTGCTGATTCAATGGTACAGATCTACTTTTTGTATTTTTTCCTCTGTTTTGCTTATCACTCGTGGTCTAGTCCCCAAGTGCTGAAGAAGAGGTAGGGGAGGTGACTCTTGATGGAGCTGAGCAAGTGAGATTTTGTTGTTGTTATTGTTGTTTTAGTAATGTGTGTGTGTGTGTGTGTGTGTGTGTGTGTGTGTGTGTGTGTGTGTGTTCCATGATATCTCATGACAGCCTTTAAACTGGTAACTCTATATGTACTGTCTTAACTTAGCCAGCATTCTTCAGAGTTGCATTTTATAACCACCAGTCATGTCGCTAATAAGCAAGAGGCTCTTGACTTTAAATAACATGTTGAATGTCACACAAAAAGCAAATGCAAGAGCCAGGATTCAGGTCCAAATCCAGGCTTTCTTATCATCCAAACTGCATTTGTTAGCCAAACAGGTGTTACTCTCTATAAAGCCTGTCTGTCCTTCAGGGTCCTGTTCTGCTGCTGTGGTGGCTGATTTTAGAGGCACCAGAAGTATTGAGAGGGCAACAAGGTGGAGGGAAGCCGGGTGAGGCTCACCCTCCTGTTATTTTTTATAAAGAATGTTTCTTAAAGTTGTTTTCAGTCAGTATTATTTAAATTCCATCTTTTTTTTTTTTTTTTTTAGGACCAGTATATGTAGTTCTGGCCTGCAACTCACAATCCTTCAGGATCAGTGTCCTGAGTACCAGGCATATATACATGAGTTCTGTGTGTAGCAATTGGGTGAGGCAATGATCTTCTTCGTGGCTTTGTAAGTGAGGAACACAGTCCTACTCTGTCTCTGCACCACTCGGTGAGATCTGCTGTCATTATTCTCTGGCGGCTCCACCTCACCAAGGGTACCACCTCTGACACTCCCAAGCCTACCAGGCATCAACCCCCTCCTCAATCCCCACAGCTCACTCCATTCTCTGGGGTGCTGGATTTCCCCAGCAGAGAAAGGAGTATTTTTATCTTAGTGAACTGGAATGGTGAACGGAGACACTGAGGATGTAGCAGAGACTGGATGGACAGCAAAGAGTTTATATAAGATGCCTTGGACCAGCTAGAACCGTGGTGCCATAGGAAAATTTCTCCGGACTTCGTCTTCATCACCTCTCATCCAGAAAAAACCGCTAGGGTTAAAGGAGAAAGCAGACAGCCGTCCGTACTTTCATCACTAGCCAAGACTGGCGACAGAACCTGCTGTCTGTTTTGCTTTGACTTGAAAGAGCATTTTGTAAACTAAGTCTACATTCCCCCCTTCCCCCTCCTTGAGGTCTAAGCAGCTATAGAAACTGGCTTTATAGGTGCTGGGAAACGGCCGCTGTCAGAGACGCCAACCAGAGAGCTAGTTTCAGATGACAGTCAGCAAGCCTGAGTCCCAGACTGGGAGGAGCCACACGTGGTGACTCCTGAAGTGAGCTGAAAGGTTTTTGGAATGTCGCGTATTTAAATTGGAACATGTCTGGGCAGACAAAACAGGGTACTGGATTGAGACACAGGGCTAGGATCTAACACTGAGTTCATCCCTCACTGCTTCATAAGTCATTTTCATTTTCTGAGTTTCCGTGGTAATGTATAAGTCTTCAATTCCTGATGTTCTATTTTAAAAGATACTGAGGAAAGCATGATTTTTGAGATGTACATCTTTTTGTTTATTTTTAAGCAGATGTCAGACTGTTGGGGGATATTGAGTGATTATTATCTATAAGGAAAGCCATGTTCTTCGAGTCCCTTTGCCTCATACTTACCATGTGACCTTACATAAACTATAGAGACTCATGGAGCTTCTGCTTTCGTACACGTAAGTGTGGATAATATTCTATTATTTTACCAAGTAAATAACACAATGAATGGAAACTGGGAGCAAACTTCTCAACACAGACTCATGTCACAGGTAGAGGGGCAATTCTTCTTTGGTATTTCTTCTCTGTGTCGGGTAGTTTCTCTCTCTACCGCAAAACATCCGAAACAATCAACTTGCAAGGAGGTCATTTTGAGTCACCATTTTGAAGGTTTCGGTCTGTGTCAGCTGGCCATGTTTCTTGGGCCTGTGAGGAGGTAAAAACTCATGGCAGGAATGTGCAGTGGGACACAACAGCTCATCTGACAGAGCATGGAGTGAAGTGACAGAGAGAGGACAGAGTCTCACAAGCCCCCCCAAATGTACACCCCCAATGACCTGAGCATCCACACCCTGGGTGACCTGAGCATCCACCCCCACCTACCCCCACCCTGGGTGACCTGAGCATCCACCCCCACCCACCCCCACCCTGTGACCTGAGCATCCACCCCCACCCACCCCCACCCTGTGACCTGAGCATCCACACCCCTGGTGACCTGAACATCCACACCCCTGGGGACCTGAGTATCCACACCCACCACTAAAAGTCCCATCATCTCCCACTGCACCGCTCTAAGGACCAAGCCTTCTATACAGGCCTTCCTACAACCCCAGCCTACCTGAAAGGTCACTATTGTTTCTGAAAAATGAGATTTTCAGTAAGAAAGAAGCACATGGTTTACATAGTATGGGGTAAAAAAAAGGTACAGTTGTCCCAACCGGCAGCTCCCTTGCTTTAGCATTGCCCTGGAAACTCCTGCCCTTGGCTATTCACATAACCACCCCTGCCTGAGACTCACAGCTGGGTCTTCTCACTTAGTTCATCTTAGACAAATCAAGAAAAGGAGTAAATGATTCTACGTCTGGAAAACCAAGTCAATTATGAAGTCAGGGACATAGAATCCATTCAAGAAACGGCTGTTAAAACAGCAGTTCTTGCCAGGCGGAGGTGGCGCATGCCTTTAATCCTAGCACTCCGGAGGCAGAGCCAGGCAGATCTCTGTGAGTTCGAGGCCAGCCTGGTCTACAAAGTGAGTTCCAGGAAAGGCGCAAAGCTACACAGAGAAACTCTGTCTTGAAAAACAAAACAAAACAAAACAAAAAAGCAGTCATGACCCCTTTGGAGGTCTAATGACCCTTTGAAGGAGGTCGCCTAAAACCATTGGAAAACACAGATATTTACATTATGATTCATAACAGTAGCAAAATTATAATTATAAAGTAGTGATGAAAATAACTTTTTGGTTGGGGGTCACCACAACATGAGGAACTATATTAAAGGGTCACAGCATTAGGAAGGTTGAGAACCACTACATTAAAAGAATAGATTTAGGAGTCCATAATGTAGGGCTCCTTTCTGTTTCTCAGTTCATTGTCTTCTAACGTCCCCA
>CABHPQ010139593.1:0-44447 GCA_902168405.1 Peromyscus aztecus | reverse complement strand
TGTGTGTGTGTGTGTGTGTGTGTGTGTGTGTGTGTGTGTGTGTGTGTATCTGAGTGTACGTGTGCATGCAGTGACAGAGGATATGTGTAGATGTCAGAGAATAACATTGGATAACTGATTCTTCTACCATGTGGATTTGAGATCAAATTTAGGATCTGTGGTTAGCTGTACTAAATCCATACAAAATTTGGCCCTACATGGGACCCAACTGCTCTTTGAAAATTCATACACAGTTATGGCTGGTAAGACAGGAAAAGACACTTTCTTCAGTAGTATAGGCATAGGTAAGGTGCCCATTATCCAGTAAGCAATCCTAATGAAATTCAATGTGTCTGTATGGGGAAAAAAGACATCATGAAAGTAGAAGAATGGCTACTTGAGGGTAAGAAAGTGATCTAGAGTGGGAGGAAGACAAAGGGTATGATTGAAATATATGTGTGAAAATGTCATAATGAGACCCATTATAATCCATAATTAATATATACTTATAAAAACTTTTTATGGGTAATTGCAAGAAGAGTTGACCGAGATTATTAAATTTTAAGCATAAGCTTGGTAATAGAGTTTTCAGGATGTTGTGTCTTCACTGTTACCCTTCCCATAAGGTTGAAGGTGCCAATAATTATGGAGATATTATTTAATTTTAAAGACTCTTCTGTCAGTGGTACTGGAAATAAAAATTGTGAGTATAGGAGGAATCTGAAGCAAGGAATAATGTAGCAGGCTTTCTTCTGAACCACAACACCTCCCAAATCATGACATGGAGGCTTATTATTAGTTATGAATGTTCAGTCTTATCTTAAGCTCGTTACTTGCTAGCTCTTATAACTTATATTAACCTGTTTCTCTTCATCTATGTTTTGCATTAGGGTTTTTTACCTTTCATTCTGTATGTCTTACTGAATGTCTGACTGGCTGATGCTGCCTGGCTGGCTGGCCCTGGGTGTTTCCCTCCTTTGCTCCCTCATTCTCTCTTCTCCCTCTTCACTCTCTACTCCCTTCTCTCCTCCTACTTATTCTCTCTGCCTGTCAGCCACATTCATCCCTCTCCTGTAGTCAGATTTCTCTGGTCCCACCAATCCCCTGCAGTCCTGCGGCCCACTTATAAAATAATACCTCAGAAGCTTATATTAATTATAACTGCTTGGCTATTAGCTTAGACTTATTATTGACTAGCTCTTACACTTAAATTAACCCATAATTCTTATTTATGTTTAGCCACATGGCTTGGTACCTTTTCTCAGTTATGTCTTGTCATCTTGCTTCCTCTGTGTCTGACTTGTGACTCCTCTGCCTGTCCGTTTTCCTTCCTGTCCTCTTGGATTTTCTGCCTGGCTATAATCTGACTTACCATAGGCCAGAGTGGCTTCTTTATTAACCAATCATAACAGCACATATTCACAGTGTATAGAAAGATATCTTCCAGCACTTCGCCTTTTCTGTCTAATTAAAAAGGAAGGTTTTAACTTTAACATAATAAAATTACATATCAACAGTTATTGAGCAAGAATTACAGTTATCAAGCAAGAATTGCAGTTACAATATCTAGTCTATTTGTATTTGGCAAAATTAACAAAAATATTCTATATTAGTGAGTCTAAGTTTCATATTTAATTTATCTTTTATCATTACTGGGGAAAACTATAATTATAACTAGTCTTCAACTACATCATAGACCCCAGAAGGATATAATATTACCTAAGTAAACAAGAAATGCATTTGTAAGCAACTCCCAAAAATCTATAATAACAGAGACAGCTGACTGCCTGGACAATCACCCAAGGTTTCTCTGCAACATTGGGGCATCCATCTTCAGCCTATAGGTCTAGAGTTTTTTAATTGCTTCTTCATGTATCATGTATCATGTATCTGGCAGTCTCCTCTGTGAAGCAGGAACCTGAAGGATGATCTCATCATGAAAAGTTCAGTGGTCACCTTCCTATAGGTCCTGCTTGCCCAGTCAATACAACATTTTTGTCAAGCAGTCCAGGAAAGAACAGTTTCTTGCCCAAATGGCTATTTTTGCCAAGAAGAAAACTCCACATGGAGTGTCTTCAATGCCTATCATCTTCCTTGAAGTAATTGGTACTGCCAGGAGCAGATGTGTCTCATTGTCCAGAAAACTCTAAGTTTTTAAAACATTTTAAATGTCATATTCTGTAGGTCTTTGAAGTATTTGAAAATTATCTACCTAATTGAAATATATGTATGTATACCTAGAAAACTTAACATGACTATAAGTTTGATTATTATAGATGACTAATTATTAATCTGTATTTCTTAATTATTCATTATAATTTCAAATGATCTCTACAAACAAAATACCTTAAACAAGAGTAGAAATATACATACAGTATAACAAAATTAACTTTAAATTTGTATCAATAAACTACAACCTATAGCAATGTAAAACATTTTAAATAAGTTGCTGCTGTTTAAAAGTAGATTCAATAATCTATCTTTTATCTTATCATATTATCCTCCTTTCTTTTTTAGAAAAAGATTGTATTTCTAATCAACCCCTTTTAAATAAAAAAATTTATAAACAATATTTGGGGATTTGGGGCGCAGCTTCTCATACTACTTTCTGCTGGGTGAGGGTGCTGGAAATCTAATGGGGATCCTGAGAAAATTAAGAATTATGGTCAAGTCCTGACTGGAATAGTATGTGAGGCTGCATTGTCTGAGCCATTTGCCTTGAAGCCATTCTGGATGTTGGATCATTTGAGCCATGGTGCCATCAGAGACCTTTTAAGTGGTCTTGGCTGATCAAACCATATGAGCCTGGGAGCAATCCATAGGTTCTCATCTTCTGTGGAAACAAAAGCAGAACCTCTTTTCCAAAGCTACATATCCTTAAACAAAAATTTTGAAGTCAAGATACCTTTAAAATATACATATTGGTTTAACTCAACAGCCTTTATTATCTAATGCTCTCTCCAGTTAAAAATCCCAAAGACAACATAATCAAGACTCTGTGTGTGATTTCCATCTTTATATGGCAATTTTTTATATTACTTTTACTGCCTCTTTAAAAAACTTTATTTTTAAAACTATTTCTTTATATAACTGCATATACTCCTTTTCCTCTCTCTTCCAGGCCCACATACATTTTTACATATAATGTAAACCATTTAGAGTTTTATTTTTCTTTATCTGATTTACGGTGAATCTATAATCCTTCTCTGACCAGGAGAGATTTTTTTTTTGGTTTTTCGAGACAGGGTTTCTCTGTGTAGCTTTGCGCCTTTCCTGGAGCTCACTTGGTAGCCCAGGCTGGTCTCAAACTCACAGAGATCCACCTGCTTCTGCCTCCCGAGTACTGGGATTAAAGGCGTGTGCCACCAATGCCCTGCGGTTTTTTTCAAGACAGGGTTTCTCTGTGTAGTTTTGGTTCCTGTCCTGGATCTTGCTCTGTAGTCCAGGCTGACCTTGAACTCACAGAGATCCGCCTGGCTCTGCCTCCAAGTGCTGAGATTAAAGGCGTGCGACACCAACACCCACCAGACCAGGAGAGATTTTAAACTGCTAAACTGTGTGTTTAGGAATGAAGCAGCAGCCTTGGCTGCTGATTCCACCCATTTCAGCTTTTAAACATGGCAGAGTTAATTCACCTCCAGCTCTGGGAGCCATGTTTTCTGTTCTCACTGGGAGGCAGTGAGTCCATGCCTCCATCCAGCTGTGTGTAGCCCAGAAACTTTTTCTTTTTGTCTGTACTAGCAAAAGATAAATCTACCATGCAACATACTGCATCGCTTAGAGATGCAGGAATCTGCCATGCTGCATGTCAATCCCATATGCCTCAAACCTGCCATACTGTATCTCCAGCTCTCAGGCTGTGGTTGGCTGAAGAGACAAACTAAGAAGCTGTTTTTAGCTCCATTTTAGAATCTCTTATTAAGTTCACTCAGGTTTTAGGTGGAAACTTTTGTCACCACACCTGCGTGCCATTTGTAGTCAGAAGGTATCTCTGCTCCCACCAGGCCCCCACAGTCCCATTGCCTGCTTATAAAATATCACAGAAGCTTATATTAATTATAATTGCTCAGTCATTAGCTCAGGCTTATTATTGATTAGCTCTCACACTTAAATTAACCCATAATTCTTATTTATATTTAGCCACATGGCTTGGTACCTTTTCTCAGTTCTGCCTTGTCATCTTGCTTCCTCTGTGTCTGGCTTGTGACTCCTCTGCCTGTCCGTTCTCCTTCCTGTCCTCTTGGATTTTCTGCCTGGCTATAATCTGACTTGCCATAGGCCAGAGCAGCTTCTTTATTAACCAGTCATAGCAACACATATTCACAGTGTACAGAATGACATCCCCCAGCACTCTCCTGTCTAGCTCTTGGCTATTCAGCCTTTTATTAGATGAATCAGGTGCCTTAGGCAGGCAAGGTGAAACAACATCACATTTTTGCATAATTAAACAAATGCAAGATAGACAAATTTAATATATCTTTGCATCATTAAACAAATGCAGCATAAAGTAGTGTAACACATCTTTATCTAGTTAAAGTAACATTCCACAATATAAACAAATGTAACACATCTTTAGATAAAGTAACATTCCACAACAGAATAATATATTACAAGAGGACAGTTGTTACTAGTGAGGCCCTTACTACTTTAATGGGAATTCTTATGCCCCTTTGGTGAAGATATAAACTACATAATTGATATTTGATCCCTATGTATGCAGACTTGTGAGTGAAATCTGCCTGCCAGTCTTCCCTTGGCAAAGTTCCCCTACATTGAACAGGTTATAGAAGGGAGGTTTTCTGAGCTTTCCCTCTGGCTTGATCTGACAACAGTTAGAAGAAGCTTTGGAAATGGACAGCAGGAGCTAGGGAAATTCCCATGCCCATGATTTCAGGTTTATTTAAAATTTGGAAGACTCTGAACTCCAAAATGTGTACTGTGATATCAGTTGCTAAGGTTATTCCTTCACTTGAATGGAGGCAGGAAGTAGTACTTTGTTCCCTGAGCTTTGTAACCATCCTATTCAAGTGATTATATGGCCCAGATCTAAAAAAGTCTATTTCAGAAAGAATATATAGCTATGTCAAAGTAGGATTAGAAAAGGCAGTTAAAGGAGAAGCTGAACTACTATTTCAGTTTGTTGATAAGTTTGAGAAATTTGATCTGGATGGGCAGGTGGTAGTGTAAGCCTTTGATCCTGGCACTCAGGAGGCAGAGACAGGTTGATATATGTGAGTTCAAGGCCAGGTAGAATAAAGAGTGAGCTCCAGGACAGGGAATGCTACACAGAGTAACCCTGTGTCAAAAAAACAGAAGGAAATGAGGAGAAGGAAGAGGAGGAGGAAGAAGAAAAGTTGATCTGATTTTTTTATAAGGTTTGCAGTGAATAATTATAACCTGCTCTGAAAGTCCATTGCCTTTTAGTAGGGAAATCCCAAGGCATACTAATTCTGGATAATATGGGCAGTAAGGATACCTCGTTGATGCCAGAACTCTGTTCTGGTTTTTGAAGCTTTTGTCCAAAAGACTTGGCTTATAAATAGCACAGCCAGGATTGATTTTCTATGTTAACACTCACAGTACAGATTTATATAATTTTGTGCTTATTCTATGTTGTCTAGATTGAAAAACAGCAAGGTTCTAACACACTCCCTGGTACTTTCATATAACTCATTATAGTTTATAGGTTTGATAAAGGCATTTTTTAACTCCTCAGAGATGGGTTGTCATGTAGTCCTGATGATTCTTTCCCCTACTGTATCCTTCATGGGTGGCTAATAATGCCAGTTGGGTTTCACATTACATACCTGATGCAAGGAATTCAGGCCTACCTCTTTAACTATTATATCATCATAGGCCTCTTCATCCCAGGCACATGTTAAAGACCAAATATGTAATCTGTCCTCATGCATACAGAAGTTGGTCAGGATAATATAACTATCTTTCTATGTTAGGCAATAATGAATCCTCTGGGTTTCTTAATGTAGAGAATCAAAATGGTCCTGGTTTGAATTCATTTTAGAACAGGTCACAGATAAGTAAAAGGGAACACACTCTCATTGTGCAAAAACCAGTTCTATAAAGTCACCTCATTAAGAGAAGGAATGAGACAGAATGGTATTTTGTGTTCTCTGGGTGAACATAAAGTTCTGAGTGAATGTGTGTGGTAGAATATGACTGGGAAATCAGAGAGCCATTATGATTTTATATGTGGAGAGGAAGGTCAGGAAAGGAGAAAAGTAGGGAAAAGAGAGGTAGTAGCAGAGTTTCTAGGTATAGGAGAGGCTTGTGGCAGATAAAAAGGAAAGGTTTAGTATATTCCAGAATATGTCCCAAGGAAGGATTGTTTATGATGTCATGTAGGGTTGAATTTAAGGAAGACAAACTAGTTTAAGATCTAATAAGGCACACAGACTATCTACACACAGTATCACTGCAACTGTTAAGGGTCCATGAGAATGTGGATTTAAGGAAGTCCTGAGTTACAACAAAAGGAATCTAATGGAGGGTAAACTTTTGTGGTCCAAGCATCTGCACAACAGTCAACTTTTGTCACAACAGAAAGTAAGTTGTTTCTGTTTGAGAGTCAGAATCAAATTTAGACTACTTGTTTTGACTACATCATCAGTGGGAATAGAATGATGGTGTGATACTGTAGGTGGAAGTACTGTGTCCAGCCAGTACCTCCCAAACACCCAGAAGCTGCTTCCCAAATAATTGACTCAGAGGCTTAATAATATAAATGCTCAACCAGTAGCTCAGCCTCATTACTAACTAGCTCTTACAATTAAATTAACCTATAATTCTTATGTATGTTTAATCACATTGCTTGGTACCTTTTCTCAATATGCATTCTCATTTCTGTGTCTAGCTGGTAACTCCTGACTCTGCCCTTCCTCTTCCCAGAATTCTCCTAGTCTGGTTACCCTACCTATACTTCCTGCCTGGCTACTGGCCAATTAGTGTTTTATTAAACCAATTTGAGTGACAAATCTTTACAGTGTACAAGAGTGTTTTCCCACAGCATTTCCCCTTTTTTGTCTAATTAAAAAGGAAGATTTTAACCTTCATATAGTAAAACAAAAGTAGTTATTAAGTAAGAATTACAGTAACACTATCTAATCCATTCATATTTGGCAAAATTAGAGAAAATATTTAATTATCTTGGTGAATCTAATGCTGTGGGATGTTCTGTATGGCAAATGTGTTGCTAATAAAACACTGATAGGCCTGTGGCTAGGCAGGAAGTATAGGCGGGACTAACAGAGAGAGCCAGCGAGCCACCACCAGGACAAGCAGTGTGTGAAGATGCCGGTAAGCCCCGAGCCATGTGGCAAGGTATAGATTTATAGAAATGGATTAATTTAAGCTATAAGGACAGTTAGCAAGAAGCCTGCCATGGCCATACAGTTTGTAAGCAATATAAGTCTCTGTGTTTACTTGGTTGGGTCTGAGCGGCTGTGGGACTGGCAGGTGAAAGAGATTTATCCTGACCGTGGGCCAGGCAGGAAAACGCTAGCCACAATCTAAAGTTTTGTATCTAGTTTACTTTCTATTATACTTAAGGAAAGCTATAATTATAACTATTCAGTCTTCAACTCCATCAAAGACCCCAGAAGGGTAAAATGTTACCTAATAACAGGGACCTCAAGATGCCTGGAAAGTCATCCAAGTTTTCTCTGAAATGTTGGGGCATCTATATTTGGCCTACAGGCCTAGCATATCTGACACACTTATCTGTGAAGCAGGATTTTTGAAGGATTATCCCGCCATGTCTTGGAAAAGTTCTGCAGTCACTTTCTAATTGTTTTGCTTGTCAAATTTGTACAGCAGTCTGTCAGGAGTTGAGGCAAGGGCAATTTCTTTGCCCACATAGATAGCTTTTGCCATAAAGAAACAAACACCATATGGATTTCTTTGATGCCCATCACCAACCTCTTTGAAGTAATTGGTGCTGCCACAATCATACATGTCTCACTGTTGAGAAAAGTCTAAGTTCTTAAAACATTTTAAATGTCACATTCTGTAGGTCTTTGAAGTGTTTGAAGATTGCCTATCTATCTGAAATATATCTCTGTATGACTTTGAAAATATACTTAACATGACTATAAGTTTGCTATTATAGATGACTATTAATCCATATTTCTTCATTATATATTATATTTTTAAATGAGCTGCATAAGCATAATATGCTAAACAGGAGTAGAAATACACACAGAGTGTAATAAAATTAATTTTAAATTTGTATCAACTAGCTAAACTCTATACTGATATAAAGTATGTAAGATTAACAGTTGTTTTTTTATTAAAGTAGATTTAATAATCTACCCTTTTTTCCCATCATTTATATATCATATCCCCCTTTCTTCTTTTAGAAAGATATTGACTATGACCAGTAACAATTTGTAACCAAACCCCCAAAGACAAACATTCATAATCCATTTTTGGGGAATGTGGGCACAGTTTTCTAGGCCACTTCCTGTTGATTGGAGGCACTGCTAATCTTATGGGTACCCTGAGAAAGTTTAGGATTATGGTCAAGTCCTGACTAGGGTAGTCTCTGAGGCTGGATAATCTCAACTAGCAACATTGAAGCTTTTCTGGATGAAGGATGAAGTTTTTCAGAGGAAACTGCAACAGAGGCACTCTGAAATGTTGGATCATCTGGGCCATCTGTTCCCATTGGGGATTTTTTAGAGGATCTTCCTCAATCAAATACGATTTTTCTTAATACAGAATGAATCCACAGCCTCTCATTTCCTGTGGAAATAAAAGCAGAACCTCTTTTCCAATGTAATATATCTTTTGACTTAAATTTTGATGTCAAGGCATTTTCAAAATATATAGATTTGATTAATCCACTGATATTTATGATAATCAAATATCTCTTAGCAGCTGTTGCTACTTCCTCAACAGTCAAACAATTCAAGGACAACACAATAACACACAGTATCTAGGCTCTCTATGCATTTTCCATCTTTACGTGGCCTTTTTATATTACTTTACTCCCTTTACTTTATTACTTTAAAACTACGTATTTTTTATGACTGTCTATACCTTCTATTTTCATTCTCAAGCCTACTTATATTTTTAAAAATACTGTGAACTGTTTAGAGGTTGTTGGGGTTTTTCTTTATTTTTTTTTGTTGAATCTCTCTTTAGTGCATATCTTTATCTTTTTCTAACCACATAAATTTTAATCTGCTAAGCATGAATGACTAGGAATAAAGCAGTTGCCTACCTCATTCCGTGGCTTCTTAAGAGTCTAGCTTCACAGTGGAGGTACTGGTGGGAGCCACATGTATCATTCCCAACTCTGGGGAGGTTTTAGGGCCATGCAGCCACTGAGTAGCATGCCATCAACTGCTCATAAACACCATATAAGTATTTGACAGCAGAGCCTCTTAAAAGAGCCAAACAGGTTTTGCTCCTAAAGCTGAGTCAGGAAGCTATCTCTTAAAGGAGCCATGCCTCTGCTCACTACCAAGAAACAGAGTCCACCTGAAAAAAAGCAGTTACCAAGAAGCTGAGTTTGACTGTTTTTTGTATGTGTGCTCAGAATCCTTCTTTAAGAATTCTCAGATTTTATGTGAAAATTCTTGCCAAAAGTTTAGGCTGGGCTAGCTCAGTTGGTAAAGTATGAGACTCTTAATCCCAGGGTCATATTCGAGCCCCATGTTGGGTGCCAGATGTAGGTAGAAGTTTCTGTGTCTGGCCAGCAGCTCCCAAATACCCCGCAGTCACTTCCCAAATAATTAACTTGGAGGCTTAATATTACTTATAAATGCTCAGATGTTAGCTCAGGCTTGCTACTAACTAGCTCTTACACTTAAATTAACCCATATATTTTATCTTTGTTTAGCCACATGGGTTGGTACCTTTTCTCAATACACATTCTCATCTTGCTTCCTTTGTGTCTAACTAGTGACTCCTGACTCTGCCCTTCCTCTTCCTAAAATTCTCCTAGTCTTCTTGCCCCACCTGTCTGGTTACTGGCCAATCAGTGTTTTATTAGACCAATTTGAGTGACAAATCTTTATGATGTACAAGAGCATTATCCCACAGCAAGAGACTCACTCTAGGTCCTAATAGTGAACAGTGTAAAACCAAAGAGCACTTTTTAAGGATGTTGAAATTTGCATTTGTTCCAAAAGGGACTAGAGAAAACTGTTATTGGTGGTAATTCCACAAAATAGTCACTATTTAGCCCATAAAATGAAACCCAATTTCATTTTGGTGTTACCTATGATGACATAGATGACTAATTGGTTAAATCAGGTTAAATGAGGACAGGTTAACCCAAACCCAGCTGGTCATTTTGGGAGAGGGAAGACTCATATCTTGGAGAGGTGAAATCCTAGTCACCCACAAGATTCTGGGATAATCAAGTTCATATTTGTGTGTCTTTGGATATAGCTTGTGCCCTGATAAGTATTAAACTTTAGAGCATAAGCTTTTTATCTGGTATAGGCTATCCTTTTTTTTCTTTCTTTCTCTCTCTCTCTTTTTTTTGTTTTTTTGAGAGAGAGTTTCTCTGTGTAGTTTTGGAGCCTGTACTGGAACTTGCTTTATAGACCAAGTTGGACTCAAACTCACAGAGATCAGCCTGCCTCTGCCTCCTGAGTCCTGGAATTAAAGGAGTGCTCTACCACCATCCAACTTCAGGTTATTATCTTAAGGCAGTATATTAATGACATAATATTTCTGTGACCAAATACTGACAAGAAAGGAGAGAAAGGGCTCTCTTGCTGCCCTTGAAGGGAAACAGTGCATCAAAACAGGAATGTCATGGTAGTAGGATTAGGCTGTTCACATTGAATCCACAGTCAGGAATCAGAGTGAACAAAAAGTAAGAGTAGGCTATAAAAAAATCTCACTATCTGGAGCATTCATAGAAGTAGCTCCACCTGCAAGAGGCTCTACAACTGTTTCAAGGAATATTACTAGCTGGGAGTAAGTATTGAAACACATGACTCTGTGGAAGACATTTCATGTTCAAACCATAATACTGGGGGTTGCCATAATACACCATAATAAGTGCCATTTGGCTCCAGATGACCATGTAATGTGCCATTGGACACTAGGGTCAATCACCAAATGATTATACCCTGATTGCTAAATTATAATTTTCTTTGATTTTTTAAGCCTTTTGTTTACTTCATAATTTAAAAGCTCTTGGTGTAGGTTAGTGAAGGCATTACAGCTGTTCACAGGTTATTCCAAATGAATTTTGAAAGAGTGAATGGTTTCTACTAAAATATCTCTTGAACCTTGGTGAGATGTGCAAATATGAAGTATAATTTGAGGAGGTGACATTCTACTCACTCTATCTTCACTCCTTCCCCTATCATTCTCTTTACTTTCTACTTATACCTGTCTCCCAAGATGGGAGTCTTGCTATGTTTGCATATTTATTCTGTCTTCAAACTAAAAAAAAATCATTCTCATCTTTGTTTTATTTAGATTTGTCACAACTAAGTGAAAATTCCTGGAAATTAATATATATATATATATATATATATATATATTCTCAAGATTATTATATGTTGATCAACTCTCATATTCACTACTTCCTTGAGTTTGGGTTCCTTGAGTTCAGCTTCTAAATGCTTTTTCTGGATATGATTATACAGGATATGCTCAAATACCACTTAAAAAGTTTGACTTATGTGAAATTGTATTACAGTTTCAATCAGGAAAGCTGATGAGACTTATTCCCTTTATCTTACTGACCATTTCACTGACTTACTGACAATCTACTTCTGTAAGAATAGAATAGAACACACTAAGAGACTTGGAGAAGGATGACGGGAGTTCAGATAATGCCATAAATCATCTTGCTGAGTGGTTCTCATGGGGTTTCTCCCATGTCTTACATTCTCATATGCAATCAGACTGAACTTTATGAGGAGGACTGTCTAAATCCAAACAGCTTCATGACTTCTGATTTCAGGGTTCTTCTGACCTTAATGGCAGGTAATACCAATGTTCTCTTGAAAGAGAAATGGGGTTGCAAGCAGCATATCCTCTTCCCTGCTACTAGTAACAAGTAGAGTTATACTACTCTGTTGTACCTTACTGAAATTGTTCAGTGTTAGTTGTCAAATTTCTGTCATGGAGTAAATGTTTGGATGCTACAGAATTATATATTAGTTGACAATAGATTCTTAGTGCTGTCTGTTTCACCCATTCTCCTACACAACATGTGTGGAATGTTTAGGAACCAGTAGCCTTTGAGGATGTGGATGTGAACTTCATTCAGGAAGAGTGGGCCTTGCTGGGTCCTTCTCAGAAGCTCCTGTACAGGAAACCCATAGGAACCTCACTTCTTTAGGTAAGAATGCCATTATTTATTCACTCAGTCCATGGAAAAGGAAGATTTTTTTGGAAGCAATTAGGAATATGTATTATGTACGTTGAAGTAAAAAATAAGTCTTATGTAGATTTTTAGTAATTTGTAAAAGTTTTCTTCATCCTGTATTCTAGGAAATAAATGGGACAACCAGCACTATTGAAGACCAGTCCAAAAATCTAAGGTAATTTGCATACACAAGTAGAAGTGAATTTCCCATGAAGTAACCTTAATGTGTTTTGAAAATTGAAGAGCAAGCAAAGAAAGAAAATAAAGCACAAATTTTAATTCATCATTAGAAAATTTTATTCATCATTAGAAAATTTTAGTAATTTTTATGTGTTTGGAAACAGTACACCTGGAATAGCATATATGAATGTTGATGCTTTCAAAATAGCACATATCTCAAAATCACCCATTGAGATATGCCAGAAGACAGGCATGCAATTTTTCTTATTTCTGGAACAATGTTAATATAAAACTAACCCTGAACAGACAGTAAAGAAACTATTACTAGTGTGCTTGCCATTAACTATATAGATGGTATATGGTTGAAAGATGGTGTAAAGGTACAAAGGGTAGCCATTATGGAAAAATCTTCACCAGATCCTAATATGAACATGAATGTCCCAACTTTAGTGAAATTATGTATAAATGTAAACAGCGTTGGAAAACCTAAAACTCTATCACAAGCATGCAAAGATACGTGGAAATCAGCAACATGTATGGACATTATTAGTATGAGGCATGTCTTTTTTTTCCCAGTTCATTTGAAATACATCAAAAAAGTAACCATGGAGAAAAAGGCTATGAAGAAAAGGAATCTGCAGAAGCCTCTATCTTTCTTTTTATTCATATAAAGGAGCTCATAGTATAGAAATCTCCCATGAGCATAAACAGTAATACACTGAAATATTCCCATTCCATTAAAAGCCATGAAAGAATTTATACAACTGAAAAAAGCCCTATAAATGTAAACAATGTGATAAGTCCTTCATGTATCCTTCTTTACTTCAAATGCATGAAAGAACTCACACTAGTGAGAAACCTTATGAATGTACACACTGTGGGAAAACCTTCAAATACTGTCGTTCCCTTCAAAGACATGAAATAACTCACACCGGGGAAAACCCTTTTCAGTGTGAACATTGCTGTATGTCAGGGATACCTTCAGTTGCATAAAAGAATTCATACTGGGGAAAAACCTCAGTGAATGTAAATGTAAAAAGTTTCTTATTTCCCACGGTTCTTCAAATGTATGGAAATATTCCTAAGATGAAATATTTTTAAATTTAAAAAATAGTGAAATCCTCTGTGCTGGTTTGAATGATTATCATTCCCCTTAGGCTCATGTATTTAAACACTTGGTCTCCAGTTTATCTCATTGTTTGGGGAGGTTTAGGAATTACAGCCATGCCAGAGGAAGTACATCACTCTGGGTGGGCTTGAGGAGTTCATAGCCTTGCCCCACTCCAGTTCACTCTTTCCACTTGTGAATGAAGTTGTGATCTGTCAGCTTCCTGCTTTTCATGCCTGTTGTTATGCCTCCACATCACTCATGGACTCTGAAATTATCATCACAAATAAACTCTTCTAAAGTTGCCTTGGTCATGGTATTTTATCACAACAATAGTAAAGTAAGTAATATAGATATTGATAGCAGAGAACCAGCTGCTGTGAAGAACATTACCATGGGATGTGGATGTCTGGAAATTTGGACTACAAAAGTGATTGAATGCTGGAACAGAGCTTAATGGGACCATTCTTGCAGCAGCCTGGAAGACAGTAGTGTTGAAAGCAGTTTGGACTGTGGAGGCCCATCTTAAGAGATTTCTGAGTGGAACAATATCAGCAACTGAGAGGCCATTCTAATTTTTCTTTTCCTTTCTTTCTTTCTCTTTCTTTCTTTCTTTCTTTCTTTCTTTCTTTCTTTCTTTCTTTCTCTTCCTTTCTTTCTTTCTCTTCCTTCCTTTCTCCCTCCCTCCCTCCCTCTCTCCCTCCCTCCCTCCTTTCTCTCTCCCTCTCTTTCTCTCTCTTTTCTTCTTTCCTCTTTCTTTTCAAGACAGAGCTTCTCTGTGTAGCCCAATTCACAGAGATCCACCTGGCTCTGCATCCTGAGTGCTGGCTTTAAAGGTGTGTGCTACTAATGCCTGGCTCCATTCTGATATTTTTGTCAAGAGTCTTGTTTCATTAATGAGGGTGCAAGTAGTAGTTATTTAGGAAATAGCCAAATGTGTTCTCTGGCATGGATAAAGAATTGAATGTCCAAGAAAGATAGAACAAGCTACAAAGAAAGGGGGAGTAATATCTTTATCTTTAAACAGACCCTGGCTTGGGTATTTTATAGTGCCCCTGGGTCTGCCCTTTCCTATATTGGTCCTGTTTAGAAACTCACCCTTGTGCCTTCCCATCATTTTTCCTTTTGATGTCTTCCAGGAATAAGCTACCATCTCAGGAAGACTGCTTTTATTTTCTTTGTATACTTATGTCTCTCCTTCACTCCCCCTTCTCAGAGATTGATACCAACTGTTGTCCAAGGAGGGATAATGACTGCATTCACTGCTTTATCCTCAGACAGGACATCTAGGAGACTATTAGTCCAAGAGAAAGGGGGACTCTCAAGAGGTTGGCTCCTGGATCTACTCTAGTGGTTTGCAATAAAATTCTGATAGGCAGTGGCTCTGGGGCTCTATCTGTAGGATTATCTATAGAAGCTAAAGGGGTAAAGGAATGGAAAAAGAACACTACAGTATATTCTAGAGTAGAGCAAATATTCCTCATATTGTCTCACATAGAAGCAGTTTGTCCAATGCTTATCTCAAAAGTAATGGACCCAGGATCTGTTTTAGGCACTTTGATAGCTGTTTGAGTGTCTAGAATCACAGTGTGATGGCTTTCCTAGATGGCTTCTAGAGGAGAGAAGAAATTTAATTATCATTTGATTTTTAGGTTAAAGCAATCATAGGACTGTCTCTCTTGGCTCAAAGTAAGCACCACAACGTTGAATTGTGTCAAGTTCATGATTTTCTACATCCAGGCCACATTTTTCTTATAAATAAGAAAATCACTAATGAGAAACAATTCTCTAAATATCTTATATGAATCTAAGCCTAATGTCTCTGGAGTGTGATCCCTTAAACTGTTAAAGAAATAAAGCAGTTATTTTATTCCTTGGTTATACTTTTCTGCTAGGTGTTTAAGAGCATGCAAGTGGCGAGATTTAATTTCATTTTAAATGTATGTACTGCCAAGATCACTTAAGGATCTGGTCCTCAGGGCCTTGAAAAGAATATATTGCTCCTTTAATCTTCCTGTTCCAGTTTCCCCATCTCTGTGAGGTTGAGGCAAAGGCATTGCCTGATTGTGGTTTTACTTAGAAATATGGAATAATTTTTTCCTTTGTATTGACCCTTCTCTTTGTAGAGTGAACACTGGTTAGAGCTCATCAGGTGGGGCTCTCCATGGCTTACCTGCACAAGAGAACAGGTGATTTCAATTACGGAACATTTTGAAACATGCCCCACACTTCCTCGGGAACTTGGTTGTATAATGGGGGAAATATGCTGCCTTTACCTCTGTACACATTAGTACAGACTCCAAGTATAGTTATTAAAGTTCCAGAGAGTCAGTTAGACACCAATTTGGTACCTTAAACTACTGTGTAATATTTATATAAAACTTGGACAAATTTAAAAAAAATGATTGAACATACATTTTTGTTCCTTAAACTAGTTTTTGTAATTGTTATTACAATTGCAGTAAATTGTAAAACAATAACTCCATTCATTTAAGTAGAGGATTGACATCAATGTGTTGAACTTTGACTTATTACATGTCTTATATAACTTGCTTTAGTTGTCAAGTTTTCTTCCTCATTCTGGAAAAATATTCAGCAATTTTATGAGACAATAACAATGATAAATCATCAACAAACCTAGCCATGATAATCTTGTGCAAGTCAGCATAGCTGATTTCATGGCAGATATTTGGCTTGAAAACAGTGCTCTGAAGTGACACATTAAAAAAGTTGAATTGAAACTGCATACATAACAAATTAATACTACCTGTGTACATACTATTAAACTATGTGTTTGGTAAGTTCCCAGCTAAACCTAGAAAATACAAGATAGTATTCATACCATGCTTTTTTTGAATGAGTATAAGCAGAGACCAAGTTTTATATCATGAGATCAATAATAATCACAATGCTTTTGGCTTTTTGGCTGGTTCTCCTTTTTCCCTGTAAGAATCAGGGGTCCAGTCTGACTCAGAAATGGGAGCTTTGGACAACATTTTGAGGTAAAACATGCTTGGTCTGAAGTGGAAGTGTAGATGTAACGAACCGTCTTATTAAATAAGAAACACAGAGTCAAGGTAAAGATAAAAGCCCAAGAGGTCAGAGCTAAGAGTCTTACCCGCCTGCTGCTGGCTAGCCTCTTCCACCAAGAGACCTCTCCGAAAAGGGAGCTACTTCCTGTGCATTTGTCTTATAAAGACTTCCTGTTCTGCCTTCTCATTGGTTGTAAAACCAAGCACATGACTGTCTTGTCACTGTCTGTCTGTGTTCACTCCAGGTCCTCTATGGTTGGTATTGAGATTAAAGGCGTGTGTCTCCAATGCTGGCTGTATCCTTGAACACACAGAGATCTACCTAGTTCTGCTTACCAAGTGCTGGGATTAAAGGCGTGCACCACCACCGCCCTGGCTTTCACTATGGTTTGCTAATAGCTCTGACCCCTAGGCAACTTTATTTATTAACATACAAATAAAATCACATTTCAGCACAAATAAAATACCACTATATTTCCCCTTTTCTAATTTAATAAAAAGAAAAAAAAGGAAAGTTGTAACAAATATAAGAAAAACTATATACAAAAGTACAATAACTATATACAATATATACAAGTGATGAATACCTAAACAATGTCTAGTCCATTTGTATTTGACAAATTCAGAGAAAATAATTCCATTACTTATCCTATTTTGGTAAGTCCAAAATATACCTAATTCCTTTCTATCCTAACTAATCTTCAACTGTAACTAATTAATCTTCAACTATAACTAACTAATCTTCAACTCCCTCAGAGACCCAAGAAGGAAATAATATTACCTAACAAAATTAAAAACAGGAAGTGCATGCAAGCAGCTTCCAAAAAAATTGTGAGTTGATAGAAACATCCAGCTGGCTGGACAGTCACCTGAGGTTTCTCCGCAGTGTTGGAGCATCATCTTCAGCCTATAGGCTTAGCGTATTTGACAGACTCATTTGTGAAGTAGGACGTACACAAGGTCAACAGTTCAACCTCACCTTGGGTGAGAGCAGTCCATGTACCAGAAACACCTGAATTCCACTAGTGTCATGTCCTGATTCAGGATTTTAAATTCTGGAAATTGTTGATCGTTTTTTATTCAGCTGTCCATTCTTCTTGACCATTTATGTGTGGCTTCATCTCAGCATCCTGTTCTTCTCCACATCCCTCTATTAAATGTCAGTCTACTATTGAGAGGCGTGAGCTTAGTTACTCTTCAAGAATAACTGTTTCAGCTGCTGTTCCATTGCACATCAGAAGCCATCGGCTCACTGCCTGTTCAGCTGCCTTCGAAGGAAAGGGCACTGTACCTTTTCCAGATTGCAAAGGCCACTTCAGGGATGGTGCCATATTGTCCTGGCCTCAGAAGATGCCTTTTGATAAAGCCATAACCACACTTGTTTTGGCAAGAATCGGTAGTTCTTTGTTTCATGTCCTGTCTGTCCATTTTGTCCTGTTGTCAGCAGTAGATTCGAGGATACTTTGTTGTCCAGTGGCTAACATTTGCCACAATGAAAGTTAACTCCATATGCAGTTTCTTCAATGCCCATATTCTCTCTGAAGTAGATTGGTACTGCCAGGAGCCGACATGTCTCATAGTCATAACAAAAAAGAAAAATTTTCTAAGTTTTTAAAACATTTTAAATGCCATTTTCTGTAGATCTCTGAAGGGTTTGAAGATGACCTGTCTATCTAAAATATATCTGCTCAATCTAGAAAACATACCTAGTATGACTACAAGTTCTATTGTAATGTCTAACTACTAACTTTCATTTCTTTATATCCTAATAGTTGGTAATAACATTCAAGAATTAGCAATTTACATTACATTGTTAAATGAACGGTATAAGTACAATTAGAAATATACATATAGCATTTCCTAACAATATCAATTTCAATATATATAATTTGTATATAATATAAAACAATCCAATCCCATGTAAAGTATTGAAAACTAATAATTGTCTTTTTCTTTTTCTTTTTTCTTTTTTTTCTTTTTTTTTTTAAACAAGAACCTTAAATCTAACCTCCTTTGCTTAGCCCTTTTCCTAAACCCTTGATAACCAGTTGTAGTCAACCCCGCTAAACAATGAAAATTATCCCAGACCCAAAACCCATTAAAAGACCAAAAAACCACCTGTCCCACACCACCTCTTTGGGAACGCGGGCGTCGTATTCTTAAAATTGCTTCCTCCTGAGTATGGGCGAAGGTATCTTTGTTCTGAAAAGAAAAAATTTAGGTTAATTGTCAAATTCTAGGAAAAGTAACTATATCCTTCGCTATCCAGTCTGTGTATAATGCCAAAGTTCAGGATTTATCTCAAATCCTTATTCAAGTAGTCTTTGAGAATGGATCATCTTAGTCAGCCCTGTCAAAATTGCTCTGAGCACTTTGTAGTTCAAAGCTGATCTGTAGATGATGTTTGTCAGCTTAGTGATGTTATTATTGTCCACGTGGAATTGTATGGTTTGCTAATAGCTCTGACCCCAAGGCAACTTTATTTATTAACATACAAATAAAATCACATTTCAGCACAAATAAAATACCACTATATGGAAGGGACAAATCTCATTTCCAGAGACAGCTTCTCATTGATTTCAAACAGCACATGACAAAAGGAATTTGTTTCTCTGTAAAAATGAACCCAGGTGGGCGTGGTGGCACATGCCTTTATTCCCAGAACTCAAGAGGTAGATGTCAACCTGATCCACATAATGAGTTCCAGGATAGCCAGAGCAACATGGCCCTGTCTCAAAAAAGAAAAACAAAAAATACCCTGAACCCAGTGATTTACACTGGACACTGGACAGGAGACTTACAGCTGAGGCCAGTGACAATGGCTAGACTGAAAGCATTTGGGTTTCTTAAAATCAGCATGGATTATTTTTTTAGGTGAGTAAACTGGAGGCCTTCTAGAGAGATAAGTCCTAGTTGGGCAATTCCACCTGCGCCTTGACCCAAGGTGAGTGTCACCCAACTGAGATAGTTACATGCAGCTTATAGGCCCTTTTAGGCTTTGCCAGCAAAGTTTCAGATACATGCTAGGCCCGAGTTCAGGCAACTGCTATTTGCCAACTACTGTGCCTGTTTTTCAGCAGTAATTGGTTACTCATTTCCACCATCCATATTATATCTTACTACACATCCTGAGGCCAAGGATTCAAAATTTCAGCAAGTAGCATGTGAAACATAGAGGTCACTGAAAGAGTGGTTTCTCAATGGGGAGAGATCCAAAGGCATCTCTAGTAGGGTAGGAGGTATCTAATTGGGAGTGAAAGTGGTCAAAATCCCACATGTACAAGGACACTCTTGGTTCCTAGGATGACAGGATCCTCCAACCTGCAGAGATACCCTATCCATAGACAAGCTGAAGGGCCCTAACAGGCCTGAACATGGTAAACATGGCTCTGGACAGTCTTACCCTTCACAATTCCTTCCCCCTTGCTAAACCATTAGATTACATTCCTAAAGCTAACCACCAAAAATTTACTAATTTGGCCACTTTCTTATGACTGACTCATTGTTGAGACTGATCACCAAGGTCCAACTATCAAAATATCAAGGTCCGGCAATCAAAAATCCCCATATGTCTACACTAATTAACATGCCCAATCTGAACTTGCCAACCCATCCTAGTTCATTCTAACACAAACCTCCCGTTTTTCTTCTTAAAAATTAGCATGTGCAAAGCTATATGCTGCTCTTTCTGTTTGATTCAGATTCAGTCACTTTGTCTATTTGTTTTGCATAATAAAGTATATCTTTGTGTTGTAAATTGGTATTTGGGTATGGTCTGTACCTAATTCAGGGTCCATAGGGAAGTACCCCACAATGCATGGGTCCCTTCAATTGAGGGCAAGCCCAGGGAGTGCTGTCTGAAGTAGAAAAGCAACATCATGAACAGCTAAACTAGATGCCACTCTGATGCAGAAGCCATGGAGGAATGCTGTTTACTGGCTTGATTCTCATGGCTTGCTCAGCCTGCTTTCTTACAGCACCCAGGACCTCATGCCCAGGGTAGTAATGTTCACAGTGATCTGGACCCTCCCAAATCAATCATCAATCAAGCAAATGCACCACATGCTTGCCCACAGGCCAATCTGATGGGGGCACTTTCTCAAATGCTATTAAGGCTTCCAAAAAGATTAATGCTTGACACAGAACTATCCAGTACACCTCATGTTTACTTTACTCTCCTCTTAGTTGTGAAATTCTGCAAATCACCTGAAACTTGCTGGGAACAGATGACAACATACTTTCAGTGGGCTTCACTAGGGTTATCTCTTATTAGATAGTGGTTCAGGACTTTGCATTGTGCTGCCAATACTCAATAAAAATGTAATTATATAGAGATGGGATAATGCTAACCTTTAAATGTTTTGCAGACCTGGAGACCCTTTCAAGAGGCACACAAGTACATCTAAAGGATAAATAGATATGTTCCCAGAGCTGTCAGGTTGTCAAATATCCCAGTGGTAGGGTGGGTTAGTTCCCTTGGAGAGCCCTTAAAACAATAAAGGGTACTGCCATTGTTCTTGAATGCTGTAATAAAGCAGGCTGAGCAAGCCATGAGGAACAGGATAGTAAGTAGTGTTTCTCCAGGGCTTCTGCTTTAGTTCCTGCCTTGCTTAAGTTTCTGTCCTGACTTCTCTTAATGATGGACTTTTAGCTGTAAGTGTAATGAAATAAACTATTTCCTCTCCAAGTTGCTTTTGGTCATGCTGTTTTATCACAGCAATAGAAATCCTAAGACAATGGACATCTAAGCAGATTCTACAACTTTATAAAATATTTTGTGGGCAGAGCTCCAATGAACATTGATTGATGTGCACAAATCCCTTCTCTATGGTAACTTATATTAATTCAGGTATGTACTCAGGAATGATATACCTCAAGCATATTTATGGTATTATTTTTTAGGAAGTGAACCTTCACTTTGATTTCCACAGTAGCTCACTAGTATATTGTAGCTAGAGTTTTCCTCAGTCTTGCCTGGCCCAAGGTCAGGACAAATCTCTCTCACCCGCCAGTCCTTCAGCTGTTCAGACCCCACCAAGTAAACACAGAGACTTATATTGCTTACAAACTGTATGGCCGTGGCAGGCTTCTTGCTAACTGTTCTTATATCTTAAATTAATCCATTTCTATAAATCTATACCTTGCCACGTGGCTTGTGACTTACCAGCATCTTCACATGCTGCTTGTCGTGGCGGTGGCTGGCAGTGTCTCTCTCACTCAGCCTTCCACTTCCCAGAATTCTCCTCTCTGTTAGTCCTTCCTATACTTCCTGCCTGGCCACTGACCAATCAGAGTTTTATTTATTGACCAATCAGAGCAATTTGATATACAGATCATCCCACAGCAGTATATTTTCCCAGCAGCAATGTAAAGGTGCTCCGCCCATCATATTCTCATCACTATTTGTTGTCATCTATTTACTTGATTTGAGCACCTGACTGTTCCAAGATGGACTCTCAGTGCTGAATATACTTTTGATTTCAGTCAGCAAATTCCATCTCCAGTTGTTATAGGCAACACAGAACCATTCCCTCACATACACACCTTCTCTCCTTTGCCCAGGTGGGTAGTGGCATCCCAGGACTGCAAACTTGGCATTGTTTTCAACTCACAGAGCTTAAAGGAGGCAGGCATCTCCTCTGTGGCCTCTGAAGGTGTTGGCTTCTTCTAACACTATGCACATCCTGAGAGGCCTTGGAAGTTCACAGTGCAATGGTCCAGAACAGGGCTGCCAGCACCACCTTGGTGCTTCTTTGCAGGTACTGGCCTCTTGCTCCCCCTTGTGAACAATGTGGGAAGAGGTTGTTTCTGGAGTCTAACCTGGATATGTTCCCTGGGAGCAGCTCACAAATCATGCTACAGGTGAGACCACTTTCAGCCTGTCACACCCCCACAGAGTCACCAAGGATGAATCAGATAAACAAGCTGTTTAGTTGCCCCAATAGTCCTGGGAGAGTCAGTAATGGCTACTGCTCAAGACAGTATTAGTTAGATATAGAGATACCAAAGATGTTTATCTATTTCACTTGTGCTTATGAGCACACCTCATGATCAATGTGGATTGGTCAGTGGTGGGCACTTGTCTGTCACATCCTGAGTGCATCCTCTGCATAGCCCTTCTCATATCATCCTATGAAGTGATACACAGGGTTTATAAAGACATGACACTCTAAGAAAATTTATGTCACTCCCCTTAGGAAAGCCTTAAAATCAGATGGTGCCAATGTGTACTGTTTCTTTTGCAATATTTTGTTCACCACTCTGTTTTTTGCCCCTTTCACGATAACCTTTAGATCTGGTTCTATTATTGATAAGTTGTTAGGATTTTAATTGTGAATTCGATGCCAGTCTGGTCTACATAAAGAGTTCTGTCCCAGCCATAGATCATTTTGTTATTATATTTATTTTTATTGTGTGTACATTTAGGGGCATGGTGCCATGGCTTTTGTTTTATCAGTGGCAGCTGGGGATGGACTTTGGGGACAGTTCTCTCTTAGTACCATGTGGAACCCAAAAATTTAATAAAAGTTTTCAGGCTTGAACATGTGTTTTTACCAGCTGAGCCATCTTGCTGGTCCCAGGCATTGAAATTTTAAGCTATATTTTATTCAAAGAGCCAGTGAGCTAAAACATTAGAGCTCTTTGGAGCTCTTTTTGCTCTTTCAAAGGACAAGTTCTATCCCAAACACCCATGTTGGGCTGATCACAAATGCCTGTAATCCCAGCTCCAAGGACTCCAACACCCTCTTCTGACCTCTGAGATCACCTCTACACAAGCTCACACATATAAATAAATTATTTAAAAAAATCTCAAAAAATCTATCTATCTTTAGCCAGAGATATGTAGAGAGGGGAAACAAGGGTAGTCATTTAGAAGTTCAGTCTTGCTTCTCTGATCAGGTGGTCAGTGTTGTCTCTGAGATTTATGGTGTTGCTACTTTTCATTTTATCTCCTCCATGTATTAGGGGGAAGGTTTGCAAACATCAAGGTCACTAAGCATAGCATTCCTACTGAAAGAATCTTTGGAATATCTTCTAGATTAAAGCTTAATTCAGAGCAAATAAATCATTAGTGCTCTCTCTCTCTCTCTCTCTCTCTCTCTCTCTCTGTGTGTGTGTGTGTGTGTGTGTGTGTAAACATGTATGTGCAGATCCCTTTCTACAGAGTAAAATACAGATGTGTTTATAATGTAAAATATGTAGCACCCCTATCATTGTACCTTCTTTATGTTTCCCTGCTTTTATTAATAACTCTTTAAGAGCTGTTTAATATGAAAGATGGCATCTTGCCACTGAAAATTTTAAATAGTTGTTTCGCTCCATACCCTTACCAGAAGTTTGAGACACAAAGTTCTGTACACGACAGCATACCATATACAGTAGTGGATAGTTACACCAGTGAAAAAGAGAAATAGGGAAGTTGGGTTGGTTTCTTAAGGCTAGCAAGGCTTGGGAACCAGGAGATAAAAAAGGACATACAGGTCAACATCAAAGAAAACTCTTGTTTGCTTGTTTGTTTGTTTGTTTGTTTGCTTGTTTCATCAATTGAGCACTGTATGACAATTCAAATTAATTCTCTTTTTTGTTGTTGTTTTGTTTTTCAAAACTGTTGCTCTGTGTAGCTGTGGCTATGCTGCAACTCACTCTGTAGATTAGGCTGACCTTGAATTCACAGAGATCTGCTTGCCTCTGCTTCCTGAGTACTGGGTTTAAAGGTGTGCACCACCACCACCTGGCTCAAAGCAATATTTTAAAAACTGATTTATTTTATGTGTAGGATTATTGTGCCTGGATGGGTGTAAGTGTATCATGTGCATTCCTGAGTTACAGAGTTCAGAAGAAGGCATTGGATCTCCTGGAACTGGAGTTACAGATGTTTGTGAGCAATCATCTGGGTGCTGAGAACTGAATCTAGGTCCTCTGTTGAACAATTTCTCCATCCACCAACATTAAAAAAAGCTTTACATCTATGATTATGTCTCAGTAATAAATAATATATTGCAGCCTAATTTTTTAGGAGTGATTTACTAACTTGGCATAGTTTTTTTTGTCTAATAGCCCCCAGTAAGGGCTAGAGAGATGTCTCAATGGTTGAGAGCACCAGCTGCTTTTCCAGAGGACCCAGGTTTAATTCCCAGAATGCACATGGCAGCTCACAACTGTCTGTAACTCCAGTTCCAGAGAATCTGACACTGTCACACAGACATACATACAGGCAAAACACAAAAGCACATAAAATACGAATAAATAAATCATTAAAAAAAGAATTAAAAAATAGCCCCCAGTAGCCTGGGATGTTGCATTTAAGACTTTTACCATACATAACAAGCCAGACATTTCACTTTTGTGTTTATGATTCCTACTATCAGTGGCATTACAAAGATCTCATAGAGACATGTGTTTTATAGATGTTCCTCTTCTGTAGGGGAGAAATTCTGTTTTTATCTCCATGAATCTGGGGAGCCTTTGGGCCAGGTACATTGTGAGTCATCCTAGGCTATAACAGTTTCCCCCTCCCAGCTTCTGTGTTCTTCCCAGATACAAATGAATGCACCACCTTACCACAGGAAGAACCATTCCTTTGGCAGCTTCAGATGGTACATAGTATATGAGACACAGGAGATGATATTATAGGTTATTTTCCTGACCAGATTTAGACAGTTTTTAATACATCCTGTAAGACCAGCATATTTTTAGTAGAAGAGAAATGTTTATCTCAAATGACAAATTGAGGAACTATTCAGCCAAAGTCCACTCTGAGAAACCATTGAATTTATTGGGCTTCCTTACAGACCTTAGATGAGGGGTTACTTGCAGGGGTGTAGATACTCCTCCTCCAATGATCTGCATCTTGAAAAACCTTACCCAAGAGGAATGAGAGCTTCCCCCTGTAGGCACACAGATAGAGTACTAATCTAACCTTCTCAGGCCTCTATATACTGTAACCCCTACTTGTGGCCACATGTGGTGTTGCTAGGTGATAGAGAGCAGGAAAGAATCTCTCTATCCTACTCTGTGCCTCTCTCTGTCTCTGTCTCTGTCTCTGTCTGTCTTTGTCTGTCTGTCTCTCTCTCTGTCTCTCTCTGTCTCTCTGTCTCTGTCTCTCTGTCTCTGTCTCTCTGTCTCTGTCTCTGTCTCTGTCTCTGTCTCTGTCTCTCTCTCTCTCTCTCTCTCTCTCTCTGTATGTGTGTGTGTGGAGGGGGTAGTGATAGGTCAATCAACCTAGCTGGAGTGATCTTGTGCCAGGGACACAGATGAACTCCCCAAGATAGCAGTTGCTGGGCTCTGCGGAGTCACTCAAGATAAGGTCATATACTTTTTAATACAATTTTGTAGACTTTAGGAGCATATAAACCCACACAAAACACGATAAAAGTATATGCTCAACATTGTCATCCCTGTGAGGCACAAATGAGAAACACTTAAAACACTTTTTCTAAAGTGCATAGTGTTATCTTGGTTAAAATGTGTGAAGTCTTGCTGGGTGGGGAAAAAAAGGATAGCTATTATTAAGAACGCAAGAATTGTACTTTTTGTGCCAGTTTTAAATCCATTTGGATGCCTGTTGATCTTCAGACTTCCTTTTCACCCTGGAAAAGGTGTATCCAAGTCTTCAACTCAGCAACCTTCAGTGCTGTCGGTGTCATCGGAAGCACACTCATTCAGTCTGTTTCTCAGTCAGTTATCTTCCAGAAATCCTATTTTCCAGGTTTTAGGAGAACTGAGTCACCAGGCTTGATCTAGTCTTCAGGACTATTAGGACAAAATCTCTAACATATGCATTGGTTTTGGATCAATTTGAACTCTGTCCTAGTTAGTGTACACAATTGTTAATTTTAATCTATAATATTACAGTATCACCCAATTTAGGCACCATCTGAAATATTTGACTATAAGCAATGTTATGAAACTCAAATCAAGCCTACTCTGGGGGCTACTCTCAATCTCAACAGGGCAATAGGTAGGAATTGCTCTCATTGGAGGTGGTTCTCCCGGAATAATTTAACAATTGTCCTTAAAATGTGGTTATCTTTCTTATTTTAAAGTATCCATTTGATTTCCAAGTGTTTGCTTTCTTCTGTGTTATCTCAGAGAAAATCAGGCCCATTATCACTCTGAACACTATTAGGCATTCAAAAAGGTAAAAATAGGTAATTTCACTCAGTGGGCCCCTAATCACTTCCGTTGCCTTCTCAGAATAGATGAGAAGTGCATCGGTTGATCCATTATGAACAGATGTTAATACAAACCTACATGTATCTGAACCTTTTTGACTTTAACATCTGAGTAAGGTTGCTTTGTTTGTCCTTGGGTGGATATTGACCCTGATATTGTAGTAAATCCTCAGCTAATAGCTCTTCTGTATTTTAGAATACTGGGGGTCAAGTTTAGACAAATTAAGCATAGCTATGAGTTACCATTTAGCAGCTTCTTGGGATTTCTTTTGGTTTTGCTTTTGTCTTTTTCTATACAGAATGCTTTGCAAGTTTATGTGTCATTTCTGTGCAGGATCCATACTAATCTTCTCTGTATTGCTCCAGTTTTATATGTGCTGCCAAAGTGAGCACTTAGCTTTCTTAACTGCTTTGTCTGTCAATTTGTTTCCTCCATGGCTTCAGCACTACCCTTTTGGTGCCCTAGTGCATAGCTGTCACTTCTTTAGGAAAGTGTACAACCTCCAGTGCAGGATGTTTGATTTCCCCTTTGTATTTGAGTAGTCCCCTCTCTTTCCACATAGAACAATGAACATATAAAACCAATAGGGTATACATGAAGCAGTGCAAATGTTTGCTCTTCAGACAATCAGGGTCTCTGATCAGTGGCATGATCTGTGAGCAGAATTTCCTTTTTTGCTCCAACAATTTCTTTTAGAACAACTCCAGCATATCCTGCCTTTCTATGGTTATCCTGATAGATGTAGCATAACTGTGTATCCAGTAATCAGTCAACTTTTATTCATTGGCCAATTTATTACCAGATAATTCATTTATGTATCCATCAGAAAAACCAACATTAGTCTTCCTACTGTGTAGATGTAACCAACTGTCTTATTAAATAAGAAACACAGAGCCAATACAGAGATGAAAGCCAAGAGGTCAGAGCAATAGCTAAGAGCTAAAAACCTTACCCTTCACTGTTGCTGTTGTTGTACCTCTCCGAAAAAGACCTACTTCCTGTGTCTGTCTTTTTTATAGAGTTTCTGTTCTGCCTTCTCATTGGTTGTAAACCCAACCACATGACCTCCTAGTCACTGCCTGTCTGTACAGACCTCCAGGTCTTCTATAGTTGGTATTTAGATTAAAGGTGTGTGTCTCCAATGTTGGCTGTATCCTTGAACACACAGAAATCTACCTAGCTCTGCCTACCAAGTGCTGGGATTAAAGGCATGCACCACTACCGCCCAGCTTTAGCTATAGCTTGCTAATAGCTCTGACCCCCAGGCAACTTTATTTATTAACATACAAATCACATTTCAGTACAACTAAAATATCACTATACTACTGTTAGTTTTTGTTTGTTTCTTTGTTGTTGGGTTTTGTTTTTGTTTTTGCAGGATCTTTCTTTATAAAGCCCTGAATGGCTTAGAACTTGCAATGTAGAGTAGGTTGGCCTCAAATTCATATCAGCCTGTATCTGCATGCTAAGTTTAAAGATGTGCTCCACCAAGTCTAGCCCACCCTTATTGTTAGTTTATTCTGATGCTCCTTTATCTCCCATCCAACTTGGGATATAAATACAAAAAATTGAAGGGGACAAGATCAGCCTTTTATTGCCCAGATAAGGCTGAGTAGCACCCCTACCAAGAAGAACACTGTCAAGATGGACATCTGCTTATTCTCCTCATCCTGTTTCACCTGTGTATTATGGAGTAGCTCGTTTCTCTGCTAACTGTGTTGGGGGACAATGTCATCAAAAAGAGTAAACAATAATTTTTATGTATTTATTTTATGTACAAAAATATTTTGCAAGCTGGGCATGGTGGTGCACATCTTTAATACCAGCACTTGGGGGACAGAGGCAGCCACATCCCTGAATTTTAAGCCAGCCTGGTCTATATAGTGAGTTCTAGGACAGCCTGAACTACATAGTGAGGCACTGTCTCGGGGTGAAAGGGTATTTTGTCTGCATGTATATTAGTAAGACACAAAATTTTTATAATTCTATAATTACAAACATGTAAAATTTCCTAATTTGCTTCTTATTGCTGCAATAAAACCATAATCAAAAGCAACTTGGGAGATAAAGGGTTTATTTCATCTAATAATACTTCCCAGGTAATAGTCCATCATTGAATGATGCTGAGGCAGGAGCTCAAGCAGTGGTCATGGAGGAATGCTGCTTACTGGATTGCATGGTTTGCTCAGCTTGCTTTCTTGTACCACCCAGAATTACCTGCCCAGGAGTGCCTCCACATACAGTAAGGTTGAGCCCTCCCACACCAGTCTTCAATTAAGAAAATTCCCCATATGTTTGTCTATGGTTCAGTGTTATAGAGGCATTTCTTAAAGGAGGTTGGCTTTTTCCAAATGACTGTCTGTGTAAAGGTGAGACAGGCGAGGGAAGATGTTGCATGTCCTTTCATGGAGGTTTGCTGTTCAAAGGTAAGTAAGAACTGATTATACAGTGGAGTGTAACATAATAAAAAAGATTATTAATGTCTAAAGTAGTGAGGCCAAAACTATTGGAGGTCATGTCTACCAAGATGATTGGAAATTATGAGATTAATGGGGACCACAGCTTTAGATATTGGTATGAGGTCCTGGGCCAAGATAGGACTGTTATTATACTGAGTAGTGTGATGTAACAGCCCAGAGGCCAGGAATCTTATCATTGAGAGATTAAGCAGCCCAAGCTTCATAGGCTATTATGATAGGAGTGGCTATTATTTAGTGTCTGGGGTCTGAAATATCTCAGATTTTGGGTAATGGACTCATTTAATGATGTAAAGGGGACACTATAGGGAGAATTTGTAGAACAGTGTGCTCAGTTTTAGAGGTGTCTTGAGGGCCTCTAGACTTTGAAAAAGTTGTAACATGGAGTTTGCATCTTATGTCCTTACTTAGGGAATTGGGCAGTTAAGTTAGACCAAAAAGGAATGAGTGAAAACATAACATAATCTGTCATACAAATTAAGAGAGGTATAAAGTGGACTAATTGGAGTTTCTTGTCAATTCCAGCAAAGGGAACTGAGGAGCAGATATTCAAAACATAAAAAGTGGTCACGTGTATTGTAGCACACTTTTTAAAATCATATCTTTTTGGTTTACTCATCTGCCTACTGCCTTTCCTAGGTAGGGACTCATGACCAAGCCCCTGTGTCAGTCAGGATACAATCCTAACTCTACTACATCTAAGATTCCCCAAAGCTCATCTCCATCCAAGCCTACATAGCCCCAGTGCCTCATCAGTCCTTTGGAGAGTGGGGGAGGAATCTTCTTTCTTGTCAGTCTTTGTCCAGTGACAAAGTTAAGTGCATTTGTCCATTTTCATGTTTGGACTGAGGGTAAATTTTTTTTTGTGTTTTGTCCCTTCACCCCCCAAATACACACAAGAGGGAGGAAGAATTCCACTTCCAGTGGTCCTCCAATTTACAGTATCAATATACCCCCACAGGAGGCTTATAGTGATGCGTCTTTATTCTCTACTAATCACAATATCCTGGTTAACCACAGTGATAACATGAGAGGTCATTTGTCTTGAAGATGGGTTATTCTTTTACATTGAGCATATAGCCCCTCCAAGGAAACCTTGGAGTCTCTGAGATACTTAAGTAATGAGAAATTGGTGAAGTCGTGTCTCCAGCTATAGTGGTATTCTATTTGTACTGAAATGTGATTTTATTTGTATGTTAATAAATAAAGTTGCCCAGAGGTCAGTTGTTAGCAAGCCATAGCGAGAGCCGGGCGTGGTGGTGCACGCCTTTAATCCCAGTACTCAGCAAGCAGAACTAGGTAGATCTCTGTGTGTTCAAGGATACAGTCAGCATTGGAGACACACGCCCTTTGATCTCAATACCAACCATAGAAGACCTGGAGGTCTGTACAGAGAGGCAGTGATGAGACAGCCACGTAGTTGGGTTTACAACCAATGAGAAGGAAGAACCAGAACTCTTTATAAGTCAAACGCACAGGATGTAGCTCCCTTTTCGGAGAGGTTTCTTGGCGGAAGAAGCTAGCCAGCAGCACGCGGGTAAGCTCCTAACTCTGACCTCTTGGGTTTTTATCTTTACCTTGGCTCTGTGTTTCTTATTTAATAAGACGGTTGGTTACATCTACATCCAGCCAAGTGTCTGGACATTTCCAAAGGAAAGATTGTCAAGAATGTCAACTAAGAACTGGGCTCACCATTGTTGCAAGGGGTGAACTAGCCAGAGCAATGCTTGAGAGCTCACCCTGATGTCAAAGACAGGGGAGAGCTGGTAGGATGACCAACCCTGCAGAACCAGGATTATGTGTTGGCCTACCCCAACATCCACCCCATCTGTGATCTGCTGGAGCATGACAGGGGGATGTCAGTCCTGCAGACCGGGGCTGCAGGATCTCCATGACAAAGTGTATCCAGGAAGACTCCCAGTGAGGACCCAGTGCCATTAGTGTAGCAGAGACCAGGGGCCTCATGCCAGACAAATGATTTTTTTGGAAGGAATACCTGCATGTAAAAATGTATGGATAAATGAGTTTATTGCATGAGTTTATTGCATGACTTACTGTGTCACACTGTAGCTTTCATGATGATATTTTCCCCTTCTTCCTTTTCCCCCTTTTTTTCTCTTAAATTTTATATTGTTTTATTTTGTGGAGGGGGAGGGAGATGGGTGGGATTGGGAAGCATGATGTGAAAAACACAAAGAATTAATAAAAAGAAAATTAAAAAAAAAGAATGCCAACTGAGGCTGGGTTTAAGGGAAATTGGCTAGTTTAGCAAATCTACTAGCACTTATATGATATTTCTCCCACAGTTAAAGGTCCTATTCAAGACTGTGAAAGCCTGGATATAAGAAACCTAGAGTTACAACAGGAGATCTAATTTCAGGATGGTGTTATAATTTAGTGTGGAACAGAGGCCTGTGTAAAGGGGAAGGGTTTTTTTGGCAAAAGAAAATAAGTTGTTTATTTCTGAGTCAGAATAAAATTTAAAGCAATTGTTTTGACTATACTGAAAGGCTGAATCAGTTTAAATGGATAATATGAGGTCTCCTAGGTCTTAACAGTTTTCTGTGTTACCCCAAGGGGTATCCCTAGAGGGTGACAAACCTTGATTTTGTTCACAAGGGACTAGAGACAAAACTCTTAAGCTAGGGCATTCCACAAAGAATAGCAGATTTCTAGCCAAGCAAGGTGCTACATGCCTTTAATCAGTACTCTGGATAATGAAGCAGGCAGATCACTAAGTTCAACCTGATCTACATAGCAAGTATCAGACCAGGGAGAGCTATATAGTGAGATCTTGTCAAAAAAAGAGGGGGGGGCAGAAAATGGACCTGTAGCTAACTTTGGAGCCATCTATGATGCTCAGATGGGATCACAATATCTGGTTGATCAGAATAAACTTTCTTGAATGGTAAACCTCATTAGTCAACACCAGGTATGCATCAGTCATGTGGAGAAAGGAGTCACTCACTGTCTTGAAGAGGTGAAAGCCTGGTTACCCCTAAATGTATCAGATCAGCAAATCCCTATCTGTGTGGCTCATCTTGTATAATATTAGAGGGACCAGCCTTAATATTACACACCCCAGGGGCCCAGGAGAGAAAACTGCAAACAGTGAGGACTATTTTTGGAAAATAGAATCACAACACACCGAGTTCTATAGTCCACTTACTTTAATTCCTCTCAGATAACATCCTATTTACACAGCTTCAGTTCTGTTCTCATGCCTAGCTCCTTTCTTGTCTGATTTCTCTCTATATTCATCTACTACTCCCTCTAATTTCTATCTGAATTCCCTTGTGGTAATTCTGCCTCATCTAGGTACTTTTCCTCTCATTCTTACCCAACTAGTACTTCCCCATCTGACTCTTCCTCATCTTCCATCTCATCCACATGTTCTCTCTGGTCAAAATCCTCCTGTTCTCCCCAAGTCTCTCAAGAGTCCAGTTATAAACCCAAGCAATAGCAATCCCCTGGTTGAGCAAAGTCACCAGGCTTGAATTCTATGGGATCATAAAGGTAAGTCAGAATTTTCCTCAGACAGGGACCACCAGGCTTTCTTTTACAATCCAAAATGGGAGTGGTAAAAGAGAAGGTCAACTGAGTGCTAATGACCAGTTAGTATATGAAAAACGGGGTCTACATGCTCAGTCTATATTCCAAGAAGTGGTTAGGTAAGAAGTTAGGGGTCTATAAAGTTAGTAAGGCTGTAAGAAAGGAGGGTCCAAGCTAAATTGTGTAAAGCTATTACTTAACATCCACCTGGCCTAGGCAGTGTCTCCTTGTGGAATTTACCTTAAACCAGGAGTCTAGCATGTGGAATGTTATTTCTGTTAGTCCTTGAATGTGGCTAAGGGAGATATTTGATTCCAGTGCTGAATGGGGAGAAATGGATGTGCTGGGGGGAAGGAAGTCTTTCCTGAAGCTGTTCTCCAAATACCTTGAATGTGTATGTCCAGAGAGTGATCAGCCCACACTGTTTGCACTTCTTAGGGAAAAATCAATTGGGAAAACTATGACGGCACACATGATTTTCATAACAGAAGGCAGCTGATATATAACAAGTCAAATAACACCAAAAGCTCCTTGGAATTTGGCTTCCTCTGAAGGAATTCCTTGATCCCTTTGGGTAGTGGCTTTGCCATAACCAGCTGAGTTCTTATAATATTTTCCTGTGGCCCATAGCAGGCTCAGACTACATCTTGCTATCATTTTGAGAATGAAAATTTACAGCTCATTTTCTTGATACAGGGTATTCCTGTACGTCACTGTATTCATTTCTCTTGTTGCTGTGACAAAATACTTTAAAAGAAACAACTAACGAGAAGGGGAGTTCATTTTGACTTACAGTTCAAGGGGATATCATCACAGTAGTGCAGCATGGCAACAGTAGCACTGTTAGGAAGCCAAAACAAACAAAAAAAAAAAAACAGGAAATGGGACTGGGCTATAAAATCTCAAAGCCTGGAGCTTTAATGGAAGATAGATGAGGGCAGAGATGAGAGTAATCAGAAGGCCTTGTATGTAAAATTATAAGTTGAAGTGGTGACATTTTGTTGGTTCTAGCTTCACTTCTTCCTTTCCCTCTGTCTTCCTGTTCCTGTTCATTCCCTTTTCTACTTTCTTCCCTCTCCTATTTTTCATTCCTTCCAAGATTTGAGTCATAACAGTGTTGCGGTTGTTGGCTTCAAACTCTTAGAAACATTTGTTACCCTTTAACTATTTCATTCTGATTTAACATTCTTAGTGGTAATTCAAGGATTATCCTGTTGGGATAATTGTGGATTGATGAATTCTCATATTTACAACTTCACAAAAATGTGGTCTTGGTGCAAACTGCTTTCAGGCTTCTAAGTGCTATTTCTGGATGTAATCATATATGAAGTGCTCAAATCCATTTAACAGGTTGTAATAACATGAACAAACCTGTTTACTGTAGAAGTTCATTAGATTCATTGTCCAAAGTGTTTTGAGGGGGCTGGTCATCTATTAATATAAGACAGACCAAGAGTCCTTTAGAGAATGTCAGGACTTCAGACAATGCCACAATGTTTCCATAAGTCAATTAAGTTGGGTGAATTACTCTTCTTATTTATGCTCATGAAATCTCTTCCAGAATTTTACATTCTCTTTTGCCAGCAAAGCTTAAACATTCTTAGCAGGAGTTTCTAAGGGCACATAGGCTCATGTTAATGCTCTTCTGTGTGGGAGTTGATGGACTTTTGTTGTAATAGGGATGAGAGATCCCCTCTAGAAAGAAAAATGAAAGTGTCTCAGCAGAAATGAGAGATGTATTCCTACTTTGTGTATTCTGTGTGTGTGTGTATCTCTGCCTGTCTCTGTCTCTGTTTGTGTCTCTCTCCCCTGCCTGCATGTGTGTGGATGAATGTGAATGCTTACACATATGTGTAGAGATCAGAGGACAACCTTCGGGTGTCAGTTTTTGCCCTTTCATTTTGTTTGAGGCAGGATCTCCATTCTGCTACATAAACTAGGCTACTCAGCCAGTAAGCCTCTGGAACTTTCTATCTCTGGCTTCTATCTACTTGTACCAGCATACTGACTGAGATTACAGATGCTATATTTGCATTACTGTTTTTGACTTTTTATGTGGTTTCTGGGATCCAAATTCAGGCTGTCTTGAATATCAAGAAGTTTGTTCACTGAACCTTTAGCCCTTGCTGTATCCTTTTGAGACTGTTTAATGTTAACCACAGAACTACTGTACTGCGGAATAAGCATTTGAATACAAGAATTATGTGAAAAACTTGTTCACTTTGTAGATTCACAGTGCTATCAGCTTTACCCATTCTCTCTCTCTCTCTCTCTCTCTCTCTCTCTCTCTCTCTCTCTTTCTCTCTCTCTCCACACACACACACACACACACACACACACACACACACACACACTCACACACACGCATAGGAATATATATATATAATATTATATATATATATATAACATATATATATATATGATTCAGTGACGTTTGAGGATGTGGCTGTGAATTTCACCTAGAAAGATTGGGCATTACTAGATTTTTCTCAGAAGCTTCTCTACAAAGATGTGATACTGGAAACCTATAGGAACCTCACTTCTTCCTTTTATTTTTGAGACAGGTTTTCTCTGTGTAGCTTTGCGCCTTTCCTGGAACTCACTCTGCAGTCCAGGCTGGCCTCAAACTCAAAGAGATCCACCTGCCTCTGCCTCCCGAGTGCTGGGAATAGAGGCATGCGCCACCACTGCCTGGCAGAACCTCACTTTAGATATGAATGTCATTATTTCTTCATTTAGAAATTAAAGAATAAGAGTATTTTGATTATTGATGATCTTCTGCATTTTTCTTAAAGGGAAGAATTTGATGAATGAATTGGGAATAATTACAATATATATTGAAGCAAGGAGATTAGTAAATTTTATATACTTTATCATTTTTCTGGGGCCTATGTTGTAGGAAAACAGCAGGAAGACCAGAACATTGAAGGCTAGCACAAAAATCATAAAAAAACGTCTAAGGTAATTTATATGCAAAAATGAGAGCAACTCTCCCATGAGGTAATTTTTATTTGTTAAGCAAGAAAGAAAACAAATACAATTTTAAATTTATTCGTCACTGGAAATTTTTCATAAATGATTATATTATCTGTAATTCAGTGAGAGAAGGCTATTTAGTGTTTCAAAAATTGACTTGGAAACAGTTCTAAGGCATAGCATATCAGTGTTTCACTACTATATAGTAAATTGTGGCATCCATGTCACAGATTGGTCCATCCATTTAGTTTCAAGCCATTTAAATATATTTGAAGGCATATACATTCTTTTATTTTTGGAGCAATGTACATATAAGGTGAACTAATGCACAAACAGTACAGTAGCTATTACTAATGTGTATGTATTGTTTTTTTTACCAGAGGTACATTATGGAGAGACTTATGAAAGTACAGAAAGTGGTCAGTTTGGAGAAACCTCCATTCAAATCTCAAATCCCAACATGAGTACAAAAATTTCTACTACAGTAAAAATGTATGAACATGAGGAAAATGGAGAAATGAAGTATACGCTGTATTGGAAAACCTTAAATTTTGTCACAAGTATTCAAAAATCCATCCACAGAAATCCACAAAGTGAATAGACCTTATGAGTGTGACATATATTTAAAATACTTTGGCTTTCCCTGTTCATTTAGAATTCATCATCAAACTGACAGTGGAGAAAAGTGCTATGAACACAAGGAATGTACAAATACCTCTGTTTGTTCTTCATTTCCCACCCTTGAAAAATCTCACAGTGTAAAAATCTATCATGAATGTAAACAATTTGGTAAAGTGGTGAATTATTACAGTTCCATTGAAAGTCATGAAATAATTAAAACAGAAAAGAAGTCCTATGCATGTAAACAATGTGGTAAGTCTTTCATTTTTTCTTTTTATTTCAAATGCATGAACAAACTCATACTTATGAAAAACTCTACAATGTAAAGAATGTGGAAAAGCCTTCAGACATCCCAGTGATCTCTGATTCCATGAAAAAAGTTATAGTGGGGAAAAACCTTATGAATGTAAACAATGTGGCAAATCTTTCATTTATCCCTGATTACTTAAAATGCATAAACAATCTCATACTATGGGAAAAGCATATGCATGTAAACAATGTGATAAAGTCTTCAGGTATCATAATTCCCTTCAAAGACATAAACTAATTCAGACTGGGGGAAATCTCTATAAATGTAAACAGTGTGATAAATTATTCATTTATCCCTGTTTACTCCAAATACATGAAAAGACTCACACTGGTGAAAAAGTCCATGAATATAAACAGTGTAGTTAAACCTTCAGATGTCTCAGTGGTCTCCAAGTACATGAAAGAACTCATACTGGAAAAAAAAAACCCTATGTGTGTAAGCAACATGCTAATGCCTTTGGAAGTCTCAATTCCCTTCAACATCATATGCTAACTCACACTGGTAAAAATAACTGTGAGTATAAACAGTGTGGTAAGTCCTTCATCTATTCCTCTTTACTTCAAATGTATGAAAGAATTCACACTGGTGAAAAACCCTATCTGTGTAAACAGTGTGGGAAAGTCTTCATACACCTTAGTCATTTTCGAGTATATGAAAGAACTCACACTGGAAAAAATCCTATGCAAGTAAACAATGCAGTAAAGCCTTCAAAAGTAACACTTCTCTTCAAAGACACACACTAAAAAAAACTCATACTGGGGAAAACCCTTACAAATGTAAACATGTCATGGATCCCTTCAGTTACATAAATGAACTCACACTGGAGAAAAGCAATATGAATGTAAATAATATGGTAAATCTTTCAGATTTCTAGGATCCCTTCAATTCCACCAAAGTATTCATACTGGTGTAAAACCATTTAAGTGTGCTCAATGTAGTAAAGCCTTCAGGGTCTTTAAGGAAATAAGCTAATTTATGCTATGGAAAAGCCACATGAATGTAAAAATTGTGGTAAAGCCTTCAGAAGTCAAAGTTCCTTAGAGAGACATAAACAAGTTCATCCTGGGGAAAAGCCCTATGAGCGTAAACAATGTAGTAAGTCCTTTATTTATTACTATTTGCTCCAAATACATGAAATAACTCATAGTGGTGAAGAACCCTATGAATATAAAAAATGTGGTTAAGCCTTCAAAGATCATAGTTCTTTACTAATACATGAAAAAGTTCATATTGAAGAAAAGCCCTATGAATGTAAGCAGTGTGGTAAGTCTTTCATTTATTCATCTTTATTTCAAATGCATGGAAGAACCCATACAAGTGAAAACCCTTTGAATGTAAACAGTGTTGTAAAGCCTTTCAGAAACCTTTGTGTACATGAAGCAACTCATACTGGGGAAAAGCCCTATGAGTGTAAACAATGTGGTAAAGCCTTCAGAGATCACACTTCCTTTCAGGGACATGAAAATATTCATGCTGGAGAAAAGCCTTATAAACATAAACAATGTGGTAAGTATTTCCTTTATCCCTCTTTACTTCAGAGACATGAAAAACTCATATAGGTGAGATACCTTATGATTGTAAACTGTGGTAAAGCCTTTAGATCTCACAGTTCTCTTTGAGTACATGAAGAAGCACATACTAGGGCAAAGGTGTTATGAGTAAGAACAATTGTAGTAAAGCCTTCAAAATCACTGTTTATTCAGTAATATAAAATAACTTACACTAGAGTAAAGCTGCATTTCCTAAGACATCAGAAAATGATGGGAGGAGAAAAACATCCCACCTTTTTCAAATTTTTATTTATTCAAATATATGGAATAATTCATGAGACAGAATTTCTATGAATGATAAAAATAGCAAGACCATCATTTGTTGCTTTCTGAGATCATTAAAGGAGTTATTTTTAGAAAACTTAGTGAAAGAAACATTTTAAAATCTTCAATGCAATTCGACACAAAAAGATCTCATCCTAGAAGACCTCTTTTTTTTCATTTTTATTAAGAAATTTTCTACTCTACATACCACCCACAAATCCCACCTTCTCCCTTCTCCCACCCACCAGCCCTCCTTCCCAAGCCACCCCACATCCCCCAAATCAAGATCTCCCATGGGGAGTCAGCAGAGCCCTGCACACTGAGCCTAGGCAGGTCCAAGCCCCTACCCATTGCACCAAGGCTGTGCAAGGCATCACACAACAGGCAACAGGCTCCCAAAAGCCTGCCCATGCACCAGGGATGGATCCTGATCCCCCTGCCTGGGTGTCCCCCAAACAGTACAATCCAAACAACCATTAGAAGACCTCTTGAATGAATAGAATGTGAAAACAATTTCTATTCTCTCATATCTACAAATGTTACAGGGTGATTTCTAGTGGATATGGGCCTTCTAAGAATGGGTACTTGGATTGAAACCATAGCAGTTTATCATATACATAAACTTTATTTCAATATCTGTAATAAATTAATGTAAGAACTCTTAATAGAAATAATAACTCCTACTAGTTTAAGCATGTTGGTACAAATTCATGGATAATACTCAAGTTTTCACATGAACGAGATTTTTTTGCTTTCTTTTTTTATTAAGGGATTTTCTATTCATTTTACTTGTCAACCACAGATTCCCCTGTCCTCTCTCCTCCTACCCCCCAGCCCTACCCCCAACCCATTCCCCATTCCAACATCCTCCAAGGCAAGGTCTCCCATGGGAAGTCAGCAGAGCCTGGCACACTCAGCCAAGGCAGGTCCAAGCCTCTCCTCCCTGCACCAAGGCCATGCAAAGTGTCTCACCATAGGCACTAGCCTCCAAAAGCTGGCTCAAGCACTAGGGACAGGTCCCAGTCCCATGGCCTGTGGCTCCCCCAAACAGTTCAAGCAAAACAATTGTCTTGCTTATCCAGAGGGCCTAGTCCAGTACCATGGGGGCTTCTCAGATACTGGTCCACAGTTCATGCGTCTCTACTAATGTGACTAGTTGTCTCTGAACTTTTTCCATTCGTGGTCTCCACATCTCTTGCTCATAGAATCCCTCCTCTCTTGATGATTGGCCTCCTGGAGTTCTGCCTGGGACACAGCCATGGATCTCTGCATCTGCCTCCATCAGTCACTGGATAAGGATTCTATGATATCAGTGAGGGTATTCAGCCATCCAGTCTTCAGAGTAGGTCAGCTCCGGCACCTTCTTGACCATTGCCAGTAGTCTATGGTAGAGTCATCTTTGTGGATTCCTGGAGACCTCTCTAGTACTCGGCTTCTCCCTCTTCCCATGGTGTCTTCATTTATCATGGTATCTCTTTCCTTCTTCTCCTATTCTGTTCCTGATCCAGCTCAAACCTCCTGCTCCCCTAAGCTCTTGTTCATCCATCCCTTTCTCTGCATTACCCCCCACATCTCCAGTTTTGTCATGTAGATCTCATCCATTTCTCTATCGCTGGGCAATCCCTGTTTCATTCCTTGGGTCCTCCTTACTAGCTAGTCTCCCTGAAGCTGTGGGTGGCAGTCTGGTTATCCTTTGCTTTACATTCTAGTATCCACTTATGAGTGAGTACATACCACGTTTTTCTTCCTGAGTCTGGGTTACATCACTCAGGATGATGTTATCTAGATCCATCAATTTCCCTGCAAACCTCATGATGCCATTGCTTTTCTCTGCTTAGTAGTATTCTGCTGTGTATATGTAACACCTTTTCTTTATCCATTCTTCAGTTGAGGGGCATCTAGGTTGTTTCCAGGTCCTGGCTATTACAAATAGTGCTGCTATGAACATAGTTGAGCATATGTCCCTAAGGTATGCTTTAGCATTAATTGGGTATATGCTCAAGAGTGGTATAGCTGGGTCTTGAGGAAGACTGATTCTCAATTTTCTGAGAAACTGCCATACTGATTTCCAGAGTAGTTGTACAAGTTTGCATTCCCACCAACAGTGGAGGGGTGTTCCCCTTGCTCGACATCCTCTCCAACATAAGCTGTCTTCAGAGATTTTGATCTTAGCGATTCTGACAGGTGTAAGATGGTATCTCAGAGTCATTTTGATTTGCATTTCCCTGATGACTAAGGATGTTGAGCAATTCCTTAAATGTCTTTCAGCCATTTGAGATTCTTCTGTTGAGAATGCTGTTTAGCTCTATAGTCCATTTTTAATTGGACTGTTATTTTGATGTCTAGTTTCTTGAGTACTTTATATATTTTGGATATCAGCCCTCTGTCAGATGTGGGGTTGTTGAAGATCTTTTCCCATTCTGTAGGCTGTCATTTCGTCTTATTGACTATGTCCTTTGTCCTTCAAAAGCTTCTCAGTTTCAAGAGGTACCATCTATTAATTGTTGCTCTCAGTGTCTGTACTACTGGCATTATATTAGGAAGTGATCTGGTGCCAATGCATTCAAGACTACTTTCTACTTTCTCTTCTATCAGTTTCAGAGTAACTGGATTTATGTTGAGGTCTTTGATCCACTTCCACTTAAATTTTGTGCATGATGACAGATATGAATCTATTTGCAATCTTCTACATGTTGACATCTAATTATGCCAGCACCATTTGTTGAAGATGCTTTCCTTTTTCCACTGTACAGTTTTGGCTTCTTTGTCAAAAATTAAGTGTTCCCTACGTGTGAGGATTAATGTCAGGGTCCTCAGTCCAATTTCATTGGTCCATATGTTGGTTTTACACCAATACCAAGCTGTTTTTTATTACTGTATCTCTATAGTAGAGCTTGAAGTCAGGGATTGTGATGCCTCCAGTGGTTGCTTTTTATACAGGATTCTTTTAACTATCCTGGGTTTTTTGTTTTTCCACATGAAGTTGAGTATTATTCTTTCTAAGTCTATGAATAATTGTGTTGGGATTTTGTTGGGGATTGCATTGAATCTGTAGATTGCTTCTGTAAGATTGTCATTTTTGGACTGCAACTGTTCCCTGAGACAGAGCCAGCCAGCACCTGATTGGACTAAGAAGTGAGTCTTTATCCTCAAACCTGAACACCTCAGACCTAGGCTTTGGGCTCAGGGCCACAACCCTGCACTCCCACATCACCATCCATTGCAGTCCCAGTTTCAGGCCAGTTGACAGGCCGACCTCCTGCAGGCAGGTCAGACTACTAACATTCCCCATCAGACCCTGTAACCTACAAGCCCCACCTCCCTCAAATCCCACTCACCCTCTGAGACTGCAACTGTTCCCTGAGACAGAGCCTGCCAGCACCCGATTGGACAAAGAGGTGAGTCTTTACCCTCATACCGAACACCCCAGGCCCTAGGCCTTGGGCCTAGGAGCAAAACCCTGTGCCCCAACACCATCACCCATTGTAGTCTCAGTTACAGGCCAATGGTCAGGCAGCACCTCCTGTAGGCAGGTCAGACTACCACCATCCCCTATCAGACCCTGTAACCCATAAGGTCCACTCCCCCAATCCCACCCACCCTCTGAGACTGCAATTGCTCCCTGAGACAGAGCCCACCAGCACCAGATTGGACTAAGAGGTGAGTCTTTATCCTCATACCTGAACACCTCAGCCCCTAGGCTTTGGGCCCAGGGGCACAACCTTGCACCCCCACACCACCACCCATTGCAGTCCCAGTTACAGGCCAGTGGGCAGGCTGACCTCCTGCAGATAGGTCAGACTATCAGCATCCCCTTTCAGACCCTGCAACCCACAAGACCCACCTCCCCCAAGTCCCACCCACTCTCCAAGACTGCAACTGTTTCCTAATACAGAGACTTCCAGTGCCTGATTGGACCAAGAGGTGAGTCTTTGTCCAGGTGGAGCTCAAGGGCATAACCCTGTGCCCCCACACTATCACCCATTGTAGGCCCAGTCTCAAGCCAGGCTCTGGCAGACATGTCAAACTACCACCATTTCCCATCAGATCCTATAACCCACAAGCCCCACCTCCCCCAAATCCCACCAACCCTCTGAGACTGCAAGTGTTCCCTAAGACAGAGCCTGCCAACCCCAGATTGGACTAAGAGCTACTCCCAGAGACAGAGCCCATGAACGCCAACTAGACTAAGAGCTGCTCCCTGAGACAAAGAGTCCATCAACACCGATTAGACCAAGAACTCCCACTAGACCAAGAGAATTGATCAGACCAAGAGAGGATCCCTCAGACATAGACACCACTTGCATCAAGTAGAGAAAGAGATGGGTAGATGCTAGTGCAAAAAATACAGTCAACAATATAAAAAACAATATGGCTCCATCAGATCCTACATCAGCAAAACCCGAATATCCCAACACAGAAGAAACAGAAGAAATCGACCTTAAAATGACCTTCAGAAGATATTAGAGCTCTTAAAAGAGGAAATGAAAAATTCCCTTAAAGAAATCGAGGAAAAGTCAAACAAAAAAAAATGGGAAGAAATCAGTAAATCCCCTGAAAGCCAAGAGAAAGCAATTAAACAAGTGAGGGAAACAGTTCAAGATTTCAAAACTGAAATGGAATCAATAAAGAAGACACAAACTGAGGTAATGCTGGAAGTGGAAAATCTGAGTAAATGAACAGGAACTACAGAAGCAAGCATAACCAACATAATGCAAGAGATGGAAGAGCAGATCTCAAGCACTGAAGATACGATAGAGGAAACAGAATTATCAGTCAAAGAAAACATTAAAGCCAAAAAAGTCATGATCCAAAATGTCCAGGAAATCTGGGACACCATGAAAAGATCAAACATAAGAACAATAGGGATAGAAGAAGGAGAAGAATGCCCACTCAAAGGCACAGAACATATATTCAACAAAACCATAGAAGAAAACTTTCCCAACCTAAAGAAGGAAATGCCTATGAAAATACAAGAAGGTTACAGAACAAATTGACTAGATCCAAACACAGCTCTCTGTAAGCACTCCCAGTCCCAGAGAGTCTGGCATTTATGACTAGTCACAAAACATTAAAGTGTTATTGCACTTATAAATACAGAATATAGGCACAATTTCCTTGTTTTTCCTAGAATCCTCAATAGTTTAGGTTTTTAAGGCTATTGCTAGATAAATAAAAATAGCTGGTTCTTTCTTTGAAGCTGCAGCTGTAAGATTACAACCCACCAGGTAGGAAGATAAGATTTATTACATGTGCATTGTCAGGATGGCTCTGTTTTATGGTAATATTTTCTTTTGCACCAAAATGTTATTTGTATGTTAATAAATAAAGTTGCCTGGGGTCAGAGCTATTAGCAAGCCATAGGAAAGCAGGGCAGTGGTGGTGTACGCTTGTGATCACAGCACTTGGTAGACAGAGCTAGGTAAGTCTCTGTGTGTTCAGGGATACAGCCAGCATTGGATACACATGCCTTTAATCTCAATACCAATCATAGAACACCTGGAGGTCTATATAGATAGGCCATAATGAGGCAGTCTTGTGGTTGGGTTTACAACCAATGAGAAGGCAGAACAGAGACTATAAAAAGACTTTAACACAGGAAGTACCAGCTCCTTTGAAGAGGTAGGACCACTGCAGGAGGAAGGGTAAGGTTTTAGCTCTTAGCTCTGACCTCTTGGCTTTCTTCTTTGCATTGGTTCTGTGTTTCTTATTTATAAGACGGTTGGTTACATCTACATTTGGCGCCCAATGTGACAAGAATCCATTAAAAATCGCTTGACTTGGCTTGGCCGCAGGTCTGGTTTCCGGCCTGAGTAGGTCTGACTGACCCACAGCTGTTGCTACTTGCTTAAAGCTAGTGT
>CABHPQ010139592.1:0-22737 GCA_902168405.1 Peromyscus aztecus | reverse complement strand
ATATATATATATATATATATATATATATATATATATATATATATATATATATATTACATTTGTTCAAGCTTAATGCCCACAGAGATCCATAACAGGGCATTGGATCCCCTGGAACTGAAGTTAGGAATGGTTATTAGCCATCATGTGTGTACTGGGAACCCAACTCAGGTCCTCTGCAAGATCATCAAGTGTTCTTAGCTGCTGAGGCAGCTCTGCAGGCCCTGCATCTTTCCCTTCCTCTTTTTAAGTTTGACAAGGTTACTTGAAAACTAGAGCTAATGTTATTTCAGAGGTTGGCACTGCAGTCCTCAGATAGCTTTTCAAGATCTATAAAAACAAGTTTGGATCCTTGCCCCAGCCACAGTTCATTAGAGGCCCTAATTTCATATGTTCATTTGCTCATCAAATATTTATTGAATACCTACTGTATATTGGACTGTGGGGATAAGGCAGTGAAATAAATAAACAACAAAGTCCTAGGTCTTTGCAGTGATATAGCTTACATCTGTAGGTGGCAGAGAAAGAGAGAGAATGGGGACCAGGTTTTTATATGAACATATTTCTGGTTAGTTTTTGTCAACTGGACACAAACTAGAGTCATCTGGGGAAAGGGAACCTCAGTTGAGAAAGGCCTCTATCACATTAACCCACAGGTGTGTCTGTTGGGCTTGTCCTTGATTAATGATAGATGCATTAATGGAGGAGGGCCCATCTTACAATGGGTATTGCTGTTCCTGGTTGTATAGAAGGACAAGCTGAGTGAAGCTGAGTGGACCATAGTGAGTAAGGCAGTATTCAGTGTTTCTCCACAGTCTCTGTTTCAGATACTTTCACCAGTGCTTGTTTGAATTCCTTCTATGACTTCCTTCAAAGATGGACTATGAAGGGGAAATCTAAGACAAACAATCCAGTCCTTCCAAAGTTGCTTTTTGTCATGGTGTTTTCTCACAAGAGTAGGAAGAAAATAAATAAATCAACATACAGTATGATATGATGCTGCACACATACACACACATACAAACACACACATAATACCACATAATAAAACATATATAGTTCAATGGTGGTGGTGCACACCTTTAATCCCAGCACTCAGGAGGCAGAGGCAGGCAGATTTCTGAGTTCGGGGCCAGCCTGGTCTACAGAGTGAGTTCCTAGATAGCCAGGGATATACAGAGAAACCCTGTCTCAAAAAAATAAAACAAAAAAACATGTATAAAGTAGCAATAGATGCTACTTTGATTAATGATAGATGCATTAATGTAGGAGGGCCCATCTTATAGTGGGTGTTGTTGCCCCTGGTTGTATAGAAGGACAAACTGAGTGAAGCTGAGTGGACCAGATGCTGCAATCAATTAAAACTGATCTAAGAGTCCAGAGCAAGGAGAGTATGGAGGTGAGGGAATAGCTGAACAAGAACATAGGAATTAATATCATAGAACAGGAGGCTAGAATAGTGGTCACCTGAGGCTGAGAAGCATGAAGAGACTGGATATTTTGGCCTTGCCTCCTGAGTGCTGGGATTAAAGGTGTGCACCACCACCATCCAGCTATATATGTTTTATCATGTAGTGTGTGTGTGTGTGTGTGTGTGTGTGTGTGTGTGTGTGTGTGTAGCATCATATGATACTGTATGTTGATTTATTTATCCAGCTGGATAGTAGGTACCAAATACAGTCAGACAGGATGAAAATGTTCTATGTTCTAAAGCACAGTAGGGTTAATTTTACAACAATTAATTGTGAATGAATCCAAAATAACTGTTTGAATGTCCTAGCAGATTGCTTCATTGGGAAAGTACTTGCTGTCAAAGCAAGGAGACCTGAATTCAACTCCCCACAACCCACATAAAAGCAGGCTTGGTGGTGCATGCATGTAATTCTAGCACTTGGAGGCAAAGCCAGGGGTATCCCTGGAGCTTACTGGCCAGCTGGTATAGCTAGATCAGCGAATTCCAGGCTCAGTGAGAGATCCTGTTATAAAAAAATAAGGTGAGTCCTTGGGTATACGCCTGTCTTAGTTAGAGTTTCTATTGCTGTGAGGAGACACCACGACCACAGCAACTATTATACAGGAAACCATTTAATTGGGGTTGGCTTACAGTTTCAGAGGTTTAGTCCATTATCATCAAGACAGGACATGATGGTGTGCAGGCAGACATGGTGATGGAGAAGAAGCTGAGAGTTCTATATCTTGATCTTCAGGAAGCAGAAAGAGACTATGTGCCATACTGGACGTAACTTGAGCATATGAGACATTAAAACCAGGGCCCACAATGACATACTTCCTCCAGCAAGGTCACATCTCCTAGTAGTGCCTCTTCCTATGGGCCAAGCATTCAAACACATGAGTCTATGGGGGCCATACCTATTCAAACCACCACAATGTCCAAGAGTGGTATAGCTGGATCTTATAAAATAGATAAGGGATATGTGGTACATTTACCCAATGGAATATTATTCAGCTGTCGAGGGAAATATAGTTTTGAAATTGGCAGGTAAATAGATGGAGAAACTATCATCTTGAGCCTGGTAACCCAGACAGAAAAAGACAAATATTGCATATTTTTCTCTTATATATAGATGCTAGCTTTTAAACTTTCAATAAGTGTGTTTCAATCTAAATAACCACAGAGTTTAGATGGAAAGGTTAGTCAGCAAGAAACCATTGGGAGGGGGATCTCTCAAGGAAGGGGAAGTGGAGTACAGTGTTATGAAGAAATAAAGGGAGAGACCAGACTAGGGGCACTGAGTGGGGAGAGAGATGGGAATGCAGAGAGATAAAGAAAAGTTTAAGGTGAGATGCTATAGGCAAAGCACCCAGTTTTGACCTCTGGCTTCCACATCCATGCCCATGCACACATACCAACAGATATACATATCAAGAGATACACATACAAATAGCAAGAGAAGGTTTAGAATGTTCCTCATGCAAAGAAATGACAAATGCCCAAAGCACTAGAAAAAATAGTTATCCTGATTTGATCATTACACATTGTAGATGTGTTGACTTATCACACTGAAGCCCATAAATATTTACCACTATCATGTTAATTAGAAAACTGAAGATAGCAGTGAGGAGGAGTAAAACACAGTGAGTGAAAGAGCCAAGCTGAGATGTTCTGAAGGATGGAATTCCAGGCCTAAGGAGGAGGCAGAGCAGGTGTTCCCATATGCCTGCCATGCCGAAGAACAACAGCAGGTGGGTAAGTGAGGACAGTCTGACACGAGGGTGGAGAGGGAGTAAGCATGCTCTCTTCTTAGATTTGGCAGTTGAGCAATCCCTTGAATTTTATCCAGCCTAGACATTACTTGGGAATCTGGGTGAAGGGCAGGCCTTAGCTCAGTGAGTCTGTCTAACAGGTCTTTCTTTGGACTATCAGTTCCTGAATAATGACAAGGAGACTTTTTATTAATGATGAAAGCTTGGCTTTAGCTTAGGCTTGTCCCAACCAGCTCTTAAAAGTTAAATTAACCCATTTATATTAATCTACATTCTGCCGCACGGCTCATTACTTCTCCTCAGTATCATATGTCCAACTTCTGTGTCTGGCTGGTGAACCTCCTGCACCTCAGAATATTTCCCAGAGTTCCTATCGCTGCCCAGAAGTCCCACCTATTCTCTCCTGCCTAACTCGTGGCCATTCAGCTCTTTATTAAACCAATCAGAAGGTGCCTTAGGCAGGTGAGGTAAAGCAGAGACACATTTTCACATAGTATACAAAAAGATTATCCCAACAGGTCTGGCCTGAGACCTACCTATGGTTATACATTTCTACTGAGCTCTTGTTGGTAATGCTACCCCTATCGGTCCATGAGCGGACTGCATGAGGTCAGTAGTGAAGGTGGGGAGTCTGGTCAATTCTTTTCTCTGGTGGAGATAAAAATTCCTAAGATGATTGCTAGATGGAAATGATGTGATTAAACTGGAAAAAAAAAGTATTATTGCACCTGTTGTATAGATAATCCTCTAAGTTGAAGAAGGAGAAATAGGAGAGGCCATTTAAGAGCTTGTTCTTGGGTCCGAGTGAAGGATTCTGGTATTGACATGTTGTGGTGATGACAGTAATGATAAAAGCCAGTCAGCATGGTTGCAGGGTTAGAGCACTGGCCAAGGTTCTGAGTAGCCAATGTTGCATTGGCAATCCAGGCACATTCCATCTGCTGAACTATTCATTTTGGGATTCGTCAGCTCAGACAGGCACTGTTTTTCACCAGCCCTGCTCCCTGAAGGCAAGGAGTGCCTTTTCCTTACTCCTCCAGGGACAGGGTGTATGCTAGCTGTGCCCTGGGTAAGAAGTGGCTGCTTTCTGGTCAGGAGACCCCCAGTAGTTAACACATAAGGCAAGCGAGTGTGACAAGAGCCTTTCCATTGCAGACTTCACTTGTTCAGTCATGAGCTGCCTGAGTTCATGGCCCATGAAAGCTTTTCCTGGAAAGCAGCATAGCCGCAGCAGGGCTCAGCTGAACTTGGAATTTCCCAGAGAGTAGTCTTTCAAAGAAATTGCTTCTGCTGGAAGAGATGGAAAACAGACCCAAGTCATTTGTTTCAGGCCTCTCTCTCCGAGCAGAAAAAAGCAAAATCTCCTTTTAAAATGTCTCTATACAGCTATAAAGTGGTCACTGAATATAAAAGGCAAGAGCCATGGCTCACTATACCAGCTTTCAAGCTGTGTCTGGTAATTAATCTCCCACTCTCTATAGCAAAAGTAGTCTGCACATACATCTTGTAGGAAGCATGCAAGTGTAAAAAAGGTGTGTTGAATGTCCTAGAGCTGCTGAAATGGGTAATTTCCTCAAGAATATCTTATACAAGTTGGCCATTGGTTAGTCCTTGTGTGGGGTTGACTTACTAAAGGCCCCTTCACTATTATGGGGGTCTCTGGGACTACAAGAGTTATGGACATGAATATTTAGAAGGTGTTTCTGAAGCAATGTTGACCTTAACTGAATTACATCGTTGTTTTAAAAAGATAGTTTACCATATACCCCAGGCTTCCCTTGAACTCAATATGTAGCTGAAGATGGTGTTGAGCTCCTGATTCTTCCGCCTCTACTTCCCAAGCTCTGGAATGATAGATGAACACCAATTAGTTTGTGTAATGCTGGAGATTGAAGCTATGGTTTCAAGCATGTTGGGCAAGTTCTCTATTGACTGAGCCACATCCTGTGCCTGAACTATAGGTTCTTTGACTTGCTCATGCCGACATGAGTAAGGACACTTTCCTTGCGGATGGGCATTGACACAATGTCAAACTCGGGTGTGTGTGAGAGAGAAAGGAAAGCAACGTTGAATGCTTTGCACTGGTGTTGCTCCTGGCAGAGAGAGTTTAAGTTCTCTTTAGGGACATCTGGCTGGGCTTGTGCAGTAAATGTGGAGTGATAGGCCATGCAGACAGACTTTGCAAGGCCATTACATTCACAGAGCTCTACATGCTTTCTTTAAAGGAAATTGAATGAATTGAGACCACCTGCATAGCAGTTGACCATTAGGAGTCTCACAGCTTAGGCCCTTGAGGAAGATCTGTCTACGTCCTGTACAGGAAGATGGCTTGAGTGTTCTCTTCCATTGTGGCCCAATGTTGAAAGTCCCAGGTTTGGCCTGGATCCTGGGGTTCTCTACCCTTAAACTAAATGTCTCATTTTCTTTTGGTTAGGAGTCTGGATTTTATTTCATATCCACTAAGTAGAGGCAATGTACTGGCTGGTTTTGTGTGTCAACTTGACACAAACTAGAGCCATCAGAGGAAGGAGCCTCAGTTGAGGAGATGCCTCCCTGAGACCCAGCTGTAAGGCATTGTCTCAATTAGTGATCAACGGGGGAGGGCCAAGCCCATGGTCAGTGGTGCTAGCCCTGGGCTGGTGGTCCTGGGTTCTATAAGAAAGCAGGTTGAGCAAGCCAGCAGAAGCAAGCCGGTAAGCAGCTCTCCTCCCTGGCCTCTGCATCAGCTCCGGCTTCCAGGTTCCTGCCCTGTTTGAGTTCCTGTTCTGCCTTCCTCCAGTGATGGGCTATGACCTGGAAGTATAAGTCAAATAAACCCTTTCCTCTCCAACTTGCTTTTTGGTTATGGAGTTTTGACGCAGCAATAGGAACCCTAACTAGGGCAGGCGGTGTGCCCCGTACTTTATATGTTGTTACTACAGGGCGTCTGATTAAAGAGACTTGAGGAAGGAAGGGTTTATTTCAGGTCATGTCTTGGGGCCAGTCCATCATGGTGGGGAAGTCAGAGTGGCAGGGCCTTGGCTGGCCATGTTGCATTCAGGAAGCAGAGAGAAATTTCTCAGCTTGCTTTCTCCCCTTCATTCAGTCCAGGACCCTAGACCATGGAATGGTGCTGCCTACGTTCAGGAAGGGCCTTCCCACCTCCGTTAACCTACACTAGAAACTCCCTCACAGACATTCCTAGAGATTTCTTTCCATGAAGTTTCTATGTCATGTCAAATTGACCATGAATATCCACCAACACATTAGAAATGACATTTCTCCTATTTTGGAATAACAGGCATAGCATCGGTAGGTAGATAACTCCCTTGGAACACATGAGAAGTGAGGATGAGGATGAATACTCTTCTCATATCAAATCCCTGCCTCCTGCCTTCTTGGGATGGTCTATAACTAGACTAAATCAGAGATCTCTAGGTTGCTTCTTTAGGTTCATGGAATTAACTTACATGTTTCTAGAATTATTTACTCATCCTGAAATGACTTTTGCTGAGCTCTCTCTCTGAATGGGAGTGTGTAACTATTTCAACATATTTCAGCTTCTTTGAAATGTTTTCAGATGGTAGTTCAAGACCTTGTTTGGGTTATAGGGACCTTGTTTGCACAGGGTCTTGTTTGAACATGGGGACCATTTGTACATGCTTAGTGGTAATCATCCTCTGTGGAAGGATGAGGATGTGTGCTCCTCAAGTCCCTATAAACCTCCTTGCTCCTTGACCTTCCTTTCCTGGCCTCAGTAGGCCTTGGAATTCAAGTCCTCTTATCTGAGGAGGGAATTCTTCCCAGACTATGTTGTGCAGTTCCAACTCCAACCTTAATTGATGTAAAAGCCTTTATATGAGGTAAGAGGCAAATTCTTTGGGAGTGCAATCTTTCTCAAGCTTCTTAGGATTTTGTGAATCATGTTGAAATGATTCATCCCTACTAAATCATAGCTTTGTTTTTTTTTCCAATATCAGTAATTTGGAAGCTCATTCTAGTGCCCTTCAGACGTTGTCAGAGTGCTTTTGAGCATGCTCAGCTATTCCAGCTTAGAAATGAGGAATTTTTTTTTCTCCCTGAGCCAACACCATGCAGAATATGTCATATTTATTTTGGCTTAGCAAGTGAATTATTAAAAGAATACTAAGAATTGTGGTGCTAAGTAGATCTGAGCACTGATAACTGAGAATAAGATCCCATTTGTATGGTTCTTTGTAAGCATTAAAACGGTTTTCAATGTGTGGCTTACATGGTTCTGAAGAGACCTTGATAAGGTGGTTGTAATCCAAGGTTCAGAAGCTGAACCACTAATTACAATGGAGGTGATGATGGTTACGGTGGTGAGCGTGATGATGGAACAGTGATGACTGTATGATTGACAAGTCTGTACATGTCAGCACCATGATGAATTCATTACATATCTTAATTTCCTTAACACATCAACCAATTCTAAGAATCAGAGATCAGTATGTTCACTTCATAGGTCAAAAGACTAAAGTTAAGAAACCTGTAGGGGTCCGGGAGAAGGTTCATTAGGTAATGTGCTTGTTACACAGGTGTAAGGACCTGAGTTCAGATCCCGGCACCAATGGAAAAAGCCAAACATGCATGTGTATTCCTTTAACTCAGTGTTCTGAAGTGGGGCAGAAGGAAGAGTACTGGGTCTTCCTTGGTGCCAGCCTAGCAGAGAAACAATGAGCTCCCGGGTTAGTGAGATACCTTGTCTCAAGGGAATAAAGGGAAAAAAAAAGGAGTGAGTATTAGAATATGACCCCAAAGTCTACACACACACACACACACACACACACCCCTCTAAGTGGTTTGCGGCAGGTCACATAAATGAGCCACAGAAAATTCAACCCTGGGCTTGTCCTACTGGGATGCCCCACCATGAATATTATTATATTACAAATAAATATAAATCATACTGGGATTCATATACAGGTAAAATAGTGCAAGATACCACTGTTTTATGGGTCATTGTAAGCTTTGATCTAAAAGTATACTATTTTTGAAACTGTCATTACTGAGAAAATATGAATCTCTTAGAGAGAGAGAAAAAGAGAGAGAGAGAGAGATCTGCTGACATAAATTAGCAATGCTGGCTGGCATTTAATTAGTCAACACTTAAATGTTTTCAACTATTATGAAGTTAGTTGACTTACAAGATAAAACAATAATGCAGTTAGACAAAGGTGTTCTTATGTACCACAGTTTGCTTTTGTTAATTATTTTTCTACTCTTTAATTAATGTCTTTGCTGAACCCCCACCCCCACCCCACTTCTTTTGACAGATGTTTAATGATTTTTTTTCCTAGTGTGGCTACATTGGCTTGACATAAAAATATTGACCTATATGTCAAATAATCTTACTTTTTATTATTATTGTTAATTAAAGCCATTTAACCTACCCTCAGACCTGCTGTGGCTTACTAGACACTGCTGCGCCTTCAAACTCTTTGGATTAGCCTCACAGTGTGACTGCAGAGTCCACAGTGGCTGGAGACTTAATGATGGATACTTCACATTTACCCAGAGAAGGGAGAAATAGAGCTGCTGCTTTTTGAGATGACTTAAACACACACACCGAATTGACAAACGGCTTGGCTGTATTTACATTGATATTAGTTTGGAGACAGCTGAAGGTTTTTAACTCCTGATTTCAAGTTTGAACTCACATGACTTTGAACTGCAATGACAAAGTCTCAAATAATATTTATGAAAATGCCATGATTCAATTCACGTGCTATTCTGTCAGGTTTTCAGAGAGTTCCACAAATCAATACAAGAGCTCAGAGGGATGTTTTTGTTGTTCCTAGAGACAGCCTTAAAGTAATGGCCATGCTTCTCTAAGCGAGGCTGCTTGTTTTATTATTTAATGAAGATGATCAGGTTATTTCTCTATTTCTGACTGCATAAAATTTCTCTTTGACTCTGTTAATTTTGTGCTATGTTTCTGCTGGCATAAATGAGGAATACTTAGCCAGCAATAGTAGACGTTTGTGTTTAAGTGTGTGTGTTTGTGTGTGGGTGTGTATACATGTGTGCATGTAGAGGGCAGATGTCCACCTTTTGTATCATCCTTCTGTGTCATAAACCTTAGTTTTCTTTATTTTCATATTTTTGTTTAATTAAGATGTCCTCCACATTTACACACACACACACACACACACACACACACCTATATACATAGGTAAAAATTTATTCAGCATCCCAGGCATTTTAGAATTGAATCCTAACCTACCACTATTATTTTGTTTTATTTTGCTTACAAGCACAATGATTATCTTGTTTAGAGTCAGGCTGGTCACTGAGCCCCGAGAATCCTCCTGTCTCAGCCTCCCCAGCACTGGAATTAAAATGCACATATCCATGCCCAGCTTTTTTTCTTGTGGGCTTGGGGAATGGAATTCAGGTCCTTCTACTTGGGTGCCTAGCACTTTCCCAGCTGATGCATCTTTCTGGTTAAGCAACCTAAGTTTTCACAGCAGCTGGTTTTTGTTTGGTTACCTTTGTTGTTGTTGCTTTTAAAATTTTATTTATTTTTTAAGTTAAAATATTTTATACATTCCTTGGCAATGTTGTAACTTTATATAGTTTATCTTGAGCATACTCACTGTCCATGCCCCTTTCTGTCCTTGGTTTGCTCTTCTTCTTCTTCTTCATACCCCATGCGTTCAGTTAATGCTGCTCGTATACACATGACGTTGGACCGTTGGACCATTCATTGGAGCACAGACAACCCATAAGAGGGCAATCTACAAAAAAAAAAAAAGGAAATAATTCTCCCTTTCCCAGTAGCAATCAACTATCCATAGCTCATCAGCTGCCTCATAAGCCCCTCTTCCTCTCTGCTGAAATGTTAGCTAGTTTGGTCCTGTGCAGGTAACCACAGCTGTTGTTCAGTGCATGAGTTAACTATCATGTCATACTAGGAGACAACTCTCCACAGCTTTCCTCTCTATTCTCTGGTACTCATGTTCTTCCTGCTCCAGCTCACAGGGTCCTTTTGAAGTGAGTGAGGTGGTAGATATAAACATCCTATCTCCAGCTGAACACTCACAGTCAGTTATTCTCAGCACTCTGACCAGTAACAACTGTCTGCATTTACCACTCCCCATTGTAAAAAAAAAGCTTCTGTGGCAAATGTTGAGAGCAGCACTCATCTATAGGTGTAAACATCATTATTTAGAGGGTAGTTTGACAGTGTGACCATTGACCCAAATAATAGTAGAAGATCCTCACCCAGGGCCTGTGACCTCCCAGCCATTGTCTTTTGGTCAGTTTCACATTACCTGGAATGAATTCCATCCTGCTCTGCAGGCCTTAAATCCAATCAGAGAGTTGATGGTTACCTCTCTAACAGACATGCCACCATTGGACCAATGGGCACATCTTGCTTGGCAGATTGATATTTTAGCCAACCGGGAAGAATTTTTCTGGTAGGTTCTAGCTTGATTTGACTATGCTCTGCAACCAAAGTGTTTGATGTCTTTAACAATAGAGTTTTACCATTTAGTTATGGTGGGAAACAAGAGCAATCATGATAGTGTGACAGTATTGTTTGTGGGCCTCTACTGTCTCCTTGAGTAACAACTCACAGAGAGGTATCACATACCTGGTACTGAGATTTTCCTTAATAACTCATATTCTTCAGAAGCAACATTGTCCGCCCATGCAGGGTATCTCTATTCAAACTTCTGTTTTTTTTTTAATTATAAATATTAGTTAGACTACTACATAGTAGGATTTAGTAAGGTGTTTTCATACATCCTTAGTTTGAGTTAATCCACTCCCACTTTCTACTTTCTCCCAAACTGAAGCTCCTCCCACTTTGGTTTGGGAGCTCTGTGGTCCCTGTTTCACATATGAAGAACTTACCTCAGCAGGTTTACACAGTGACTTGCTCTCTTAGTTTGGCCATGGACAGAGAAGGACTGGTGAGCTCAGGTTCCTGACTTAGTATGTTACAGTTTCCAGTACCACCCCTCCAGCACCCCCATCAGGAACCTTCACTTTCCATTGATCTTTGTACATGGATGCAATTTCCTTAATTATTGAATAAGCATTACATGAACTGCATAAATTGCTTTGTTCCTGAATGGAGATATCTAAGTTCCTGTTAACTGGGGAGAAGTGGAAAGGCTAAACCTCCATTATTAATGTACACACTCACTTTGATTGGTCTCTGCATTGATATTAATATATGTGTGATTAAATGACACCAATTATGATTTTTCCTAAAACTCTTTAAAAAGGGATTTTCACTAGGCTCACGCTCTTATTGCCTTAGTGAATAAAGGTTTTATGTATGCAAAGACATCTTCATGCACAAATGTTAAAATATGGATCTTATCCTCAATCAGTCAGTATGGAAGCTAGGAAGTGACTAGCCTGGTGGTCGACAGCAGCTTTGTCAAAGTGGCTGAAAGGTTAGGCTGCTTCAAGCTGTTTGGATTAAGACATTGCCCTTGCTGACAGAGCATGTAAGTGAAGCCCCTGCCGCTCACTGACAGCCGTTAAGTTGCCATTTCCCGGGTATTTCTTATTGGAATCAATACCAATGGCATAATTGCCAGGGATAATTTATTATGATTATTTTCCTTTAATGTCTTTGATTTTAAGAGATATTAGAAAAATTACTATATCAAACCCATGGTTTTATGGACAATATACTGAAATATTTGAATGAAAGTAAAAAATTTGTGGTAAAATTCCCTAATCTAGGTAAATAAATGGCCAATGTTTTAAAAATACTAGTTCAACCAATTAAAAGCAAATTAGGCCGTGAGTTTGCTTGGGAGTCCCAGGGGCCATCAACAACCCAGGGATAGGTGAAGTATTACAGGGGTGATGAAGAGGAGCACCCCACATGAAAGTGAAACTCAACCTTTAATTAAGGAAGGTCTTCAATATGACCAGGATTGTTAGAACACGAAGAGAGCATTTGTGTGCTCCACGTTCTTTAGACTTAATCTAGTTAGGTAAGACAGTGTCCCATTATGTTTGGTTGTGTTTGATGGGGGAAGTTACTGTCAGGTTGTACGCACAGATTTGGGGCTTCAAGATGGCTGGAAAGCATAATAAATCCCTAACTTATGAATATACAAATTTATTCACACACACATATAGTGCCCATTTGTGTGTGTGGTGTATGTGCAGAGGCCAAGGGAAGATTCTGGTGTCCTGTTCTTCAACTCTCCACCTTCTGCCCTTTGCAGGTCTTTCACTAAAGCTGGAGCTAGTCAGGAAGCCAGAAAACTCCAGCAGTCTTCCTGTCTCTGTCCCTACACTACCCAAGTTACAGGCTCATATGTGGCCATACTTAGCTTTTTAATATGGATTCTGGGGATTTTGCTCTTAGGCACTGAGCCATCTCCCTATCCCTACATTAATATATTTTATGGAGGGAAAAGTGTTCTGTCACTCCAACTTGATATGCCCCCTTAATAGTCCACCGTTTAACTCTCTTTAAGGCTATCTCACCTTTATGAACACTTTTTTAAAAAAGTTTTACTATATTTTCATCTGTTTAATGTGTCTATGTCCAGGTGTGAATGTGTGCCACATGTGCACAGTAGCCCACAAAGACCAGAAGAGGGTTTCAGGTCTCCAGAAGCCAGATAAACAGGCAGTTGTGAGCTACTGAGCATGGGTGTAGGGACCAAATTCAGCTCCTCCGAAGCTTTTCTCCAGCTCCAAGCAGTGTGATTGTTTTTATTGCCTACTTTGGCTTCTCTTCCTTAGGTGAGATATAGTGTGATCAATTCACCAATTCTCTATTCTTTTTTTTTTCTGAGACAGGGTTTCTCTGGGTTGTTTTGGAGCCTGTCCTGGATCTTGCTCTGTAGCCCAGGCTGGCCTCGAACTCATAGAGATCTGCCTGGCTCTGCCTCCCGAGTGCTGGGATTAAAGGCGTGCGCCACCACCGCCTGGCTGCAATTCTCTATTCTTAAATACTTGGATTTTTCTGCTTAGTTTACTGTTCCAACACTGGAACAGATGACCTTCATCTTTGAATTTTGATAATTTTCTTAAAACACTTTTTTTCCTGCATTCATCAAATTAAAAGAGTATACCTCTTTGTAGAACTTAATGAATCATGCTTAATTGTCCTCCAAAATGGTCCCACTGACCTATGTTTCTGCTGGGTGTGTGTGTTCAAATGTGGTCCTTGTGTCTTTACTTTTGTGTTTGTATCCTCATGACTCAATGAGATTATGTAAGTTTAGAAGGATAGTATGGGTACATTTCTCACGAACATTACACCCAAAGGTTACTTCTGTTGTTGTGTTGAATGGGGAAATTCGTTCCACTATTTTTCATAGTTTTCTGTTGGTATATAAAGAAAAGTATTTTTGCTTAATTTTATGGATTACTGTACTAATGAACTCACTTATTTAGTCTTCTCTGTTTCTCACAGCTCACATTGAGGCAACAGAATCTACACTCTTTCAGATTATATGTTCAGTTTTTCTTTCCATGTATGAAGAAGCATCTTAAATTTCTACTCCCTGTCCATTCTCATCAAGCTCCCCTAAACATCAATTTAGAAAGAACTATAGATAGTATATGATTAGGGTGAGCACCGCTGGGTTAGTCTGCCCACTAGAGTGCTTCTGTCTCAGACTAGAGTTTATAGAAATATTAGGTTTTTGCTTAGCCTTAGTTGTCAATTTTGAGAAAAAAAAGATACATTTTTTTCTTAATAAGGAATGTTGAATTGTGGTTAGCATTACAAAGAGGCTGTAATGGTTTAGAAAATGACTACAGTCCCTTGCTTCTTTTAGCTTAAAATGGAATTTATGCTTTAGTTTAGTTTTTAGCCTCTCTATGAAATTGTTTAACATGAGTGTTAAAGCCAGTGATACAATAAATGTCACTGGTTTCTCATTTCTATTTTTTTTCATTTAGCAATGTCCATTGGCTTTCAAATAAGTTGATTTTTTAGGGGACTAGATTTAGCTACTTATAGCTCTAATAAAATTATGCTGGTATAAAGGGGAATTGTCACTTTAGGTACTATCAGCCTTTTATGTTCTCTGCATGCTAGCACCTCAGTGGAGAACTGGGTATTTATGCATAGGCGAAGCAGATTTGATGATCACAAAACCACCTGCCTTACATTTTCAAAGCTTTTTCTGTATTTGTTATATTAAAAAAATCACAGAGAAGCTGTGGGCTTAATACATTGTTTTGCTTATTTGTTATGAGCCTTTTATTGTCAACAAGGGGGTGGGCTAGTGACCTTGGGTATCTATCTATCTATCTATCTATCTATCTATCTATCTATATAATATTAGATATGTGTGTGTGTTATATCTAACCTTACACACACACATATGTATAAAAAGAGTGTGCAAAGAAGCTCAGAATGCCATTTACTAGGATCTTGAGGAGTTAATACCATTATTTATTAAGGGGACAGCACAATTACTTAAATTAATCCTGCACATCTACCATGTTTCCTCCCCAGGACATCCTTTTCCTTTTTCTGAGTAAGATCCTTTAGAGGGTTAGCCCTTGCTCATTCTCTCCCTGTGTCCTGGGATAGGGTTGGCTGAATCTGTGATGGATTTGCAATGCAGACGTTGCAGATCTAAGCTCTCTCTAGTTGCCTTCTCCCTAGGTTCTATCCCATAGGGGATTACTCAACTACAGGCTAGGAACCTGGGATGGGGGATGGAAAGGCCGCTGTTCTCAGGAATTGTCCTCAGTATGCTGGGAGGATGCACTGTTTTCCTAAGGGATGCTAGTGACAATCTACATTCTCTACTTGACTAGGTTTACATGACCCAGAAGACTTAGGCACACCTCTGCCATGAAGGCATTTCCAGGGAGTACTAATTGAAGGCAAAAGACCTACCCTGAATGTGTGTTGGGAGCACAGCAAGAAGGTCCTTGCACCCATAGATCTCTAGACAAACCAGGAATGTTAAGCACATAGGTTTGTCCTCTCAAAGGAATGGATGTAAAACCTGTTCTTCCATCCAGAAAGCTGGGAAATGGTAGTGATTAATAGCTTGGTAATCTGCATTATCTGTTGGGCCAGGCCATATCAAGCTACAACAACCAGGACTGGAGGTGGCTGGTAATCTAAATAACCCTTACAGGCAGGGGCTCCTAAAGTACCCACCACCAGGACCAGAGATACCCAATAGTCTAAATGACTCTTATGTTATTCGTATAGCCAGGGACTCTCCCAAGCTTCCACAACCATGACCTGAGGTGGCTAATAGCCCAAATGACCTCTGTGCTATGTTATATGACCCAGACTTGGCCAGACCCTTCCCTATGTTCCTTGAAGAAATGACAGGTGCCCTGAATTGTTTCAATGTAATTATGTTTCAATGTAATTGTGCATTGGCAATTGTAATATACCAGGAAAAAATTTTCCAAGTTATACTGTGTTTACATTGGTTGGGAATAAACTGCCTGGCATCAGATTCCCCAAAGTCTTGATCCCAGTTAACAGAGTCAATCTGAACTGAGTTTTCTTTCTCACCTCTTTGACGATTTGTTTCCCTGCCTGCCGTGACCACCTGGAGGGTCCCCCTCAGATGTGGATCAAATCATCTCATGAGCTGGGGCTCATATAGAACAAATAAGGGACTATGTAGGAACCTGGGTGAGTGATAGGATTCTCCTTTCTAGCTTCCAGTTTGCCATGTCATTACCTACTTCTGCTCTGCCACACCCTGCCCACCCGATGGACTGAACTGTCAGAGCAGTGAAGAAAAATAACTCGTTCCTCCTTTTCAGTTGATATTTTTTTTCTCCCTAGGATTTTGTCAAAACAATGCATTCATGGCTCACACAGTGGTCAGATGAGAACCAGGAAAGTCTGTAACTGGATTGGCTATGACAGAGAGCTAGAGCAAGAGGAGAGTGAGCAGACACAGGAGAGCTCCCCCCAGCCCCTCGTCCAGCTGAGGCTAGAAGGCGCATTGCTGTTGATGTCTGAAGTCTGTAATCTAGTATGCACCCTTTCCTTTCTGATTCTCTGTGGGATGCAGAGTGTCCCAGTCAGCTGGAAAGGGAAGGATTCTGAGGAACCTGTTGCTTTCCAAGCTCTTTGCTGTTGTTCAAGTATGCCACACACCAAAGCCCTTTTGAATCTTGGAGGAAGTTTTCTTTTCCCCCCAATTCTGGTACTCACTTCTTTGTGTCTTTTTTCAAGGATCCACTCCTCAAACGACCTTTACTGATTACTCTGCTTAACATCAAAGCACAAAAACCCTTTGTAAACTCCCCACAGCTGTCTTTTAGAATTCTAAATACTGTGTTAGCTTGTTCCCAGTCAGTAGCCTCTTCCCTCCACTGGGCCCTTGAAGGAAGAGAGCTTTGCTTCCAGCTCCTCTCACAATGCTGGGTGGAGTGTAAGCTCCATAAGTATTTGTTGGACTAATCTAAAACGATCTAAGAGGGATAGCTACATTCCCCAGAGATGACTTACTAGTTACAAGGAGAGTGCTAACTTACACTGTGTATTAACCTAGAGATCATTGTCTTAACCAAGGTAGAGGTATGTAAGCCAGGCCTCAACCAAAGGACACAGCAGTAGTCCTTCACGTTCTAATGTGAGACAGGAAACACAGCACATCACTTCTGTATTATCTTGCCACAAACTCAGGGGGAAACCAGATAACCCCACCTTGAGTAACATTCTCCACTATAAGCAGCTTGTACTCTTCAAGAATACTGATCTTGCAGATGAAAAAGAAGAGCCAAGAACATCCTAGATTCAAACTAGTAAAAGAGCCACAGTGAACAAAGCAATATGTGACTCTGGACCAGGGGGAAAGTGGTCATTATTTAGACAATCAGAAGAGTTTGAATGTGGATTGTTGTATATTAGACACTGAAAATTGATTAATCTCAAATTCCTGAATTTGATAAATATACTGGATTCATGAGATAATTCTCTCTTTCATACTGAATACACATTACAGCATGTAGGAATAAATTTTTATGTTCAAAACATTCAAATTCTTGGCACTATTTTTATGTCCTTATTTCTAAGTTTTATATTTATATCTATATTTGTAGCTATCTATGTATTTATTTCTACAAAAACACACATGCACACACACACACACACACACACGTACACACACACACACACACATACACACACACACACACACACACACACACACACACACACACACACATGGACATACACACACCCCACATGTTGGGGTGGGGGAAAGGCAAAAGAGCAAATGATATTAATGTCACCAATAGAGAATGAAAGTGAAGTGTAAATGACTATATATACATATATATGTACATATACATATATAAACAACAGTTCTTACAATTCAAATGAATTGCAAGAATAATCTTATTCCGGGGAGAGAAAAAGGCTCAATGCCAGCTTGTCTCCTGAAAGAGATTTCACACAGCTCTGACAGCTTGTTTGACCACCTTGCAGGCCATGCCAGGGCAGAGACAATGGTGGTGGGAAGAGCTAGACCCTCACTAGGTCTGCTTAGCTATCTATGCACATGTCTTGTTCTTTGTTTCAACCCAAACCTCATTGCAGGACTGCAAAGATGGGCTTGGAGGAGTTATTCGACTTGAGGGTCACTCTTTATTCCTTCCTGTTTTCAATGTGACTACTCTGCATAGATTTCCATTTTGTTTTTCACTGTGGTTTTTGTAATTGGCCTATTGAGGGTGGATGGCTGAGCCTGGCTGTTACAGCTGCCAGGGTCCAGGACTCTACTCTAGTAGTTTATGAAGGATTGCTACAGACAACTGACTATGACATCAGCAACATCTCCTTGCTTTGAGGGGCTGGTGTTTACTTTGAACTTTTCCTAATTCGGAGTCCTTAAAATAACTTGTGTGCACTGTGTTCTGACTTCAAACTGAGTGACTACTAGAAGTCCCTTTCCATTTTTCTGTACCCTTCTACAAGGAGATATCCAATGGCTCAACCTTGTCTACAAGTCTCTTGCTCTTAGGCAAACTTTAGGAGGCTGGAGCCTCATGATATGCATGAGTCCTGGTGACTGCTCCTTGACTGTGAGAACACAGAAAATCATACCCAATCATGAATTGCCAGGGACATAATGAGCTGTCTGGTGCTGAGATCATGGATCCAGGCTCTTCATTTCAAGCCTTGTACCGTACTTAATAAGGAAGTATGCTCACCCTAGACAAAACACAGTCACTACGGACTAGTGGAACCATTTTACACTGGACATAGAAGACGGCAGATTCATTTCAGACAAAAACAAAGTAACTGGAATGTGATTGGAGAATGACGTGGGAGTTATAAAGAAAAAGTTCAGTTCTCTTTCATTATCTGAATGCTATGGGGACATGTTCTCCACCACCCTCCTCAAGTTCACTGATCAGAAGTCCAGGGACTATGGAACTGAGGCCCCCATCTCCACTGGCCTCTTCAGTCTCTTTTCCCTTTGGTGTGACAAAATGCTCTGAATAAAAGCAGCTTGAGGGAGAAAAGGATTATTCTGGCTCATGGTTTAAGGTGGGAAGTCAAGGAAGGAAGGGTTTAAAATAGCTGGGTCCCATCAGAGCTACATCAAGAGGAGAGTGCCATAAGCACACGCTGCTGCCCAGTTCCCTCTATTATAAAGTGCATGATCCCAACCAGGAGTGGTGCTGCCCACAGTGGTCAGGTCTCCTCACCTCAGTTAACATGACCAAGATACTCCTCCACAGGCATGCCCAGAGACCCATCATCCAGATAACTTAGATGCTGTTAAGTCAAAATCACTGGGGCTCAATGGCCTGCTAGCCTAGCCTTATTGGCCAAGTTCCAGGCCAATGAGTACCCTCTCTCTCAAGGGTAGACAGTGCCTGGAGAATGACACTTGAGGCTGACCTCTAGCCTTTGCATGTGTGCACACACATGTGTTTTCATTCCTGCACACATTTGTGTGTTCATGGCTGCAACTATGCTATACAAACTTGTAAACACATGGAAATATACCTAACAAAAGGAAGGGGCAAGAGTCCCTTGGAAAGACCTATGTAGGAGGTTCCAAGGCACATGCATTCCCATGTTAGAGGTATCCACAGAGAGTGCTGACCACATGATTCATGGAGAATCTAAGACTTTTCAAAGCACCCTGGATTTTTCTGATATCTAAATGGGTTTAGAAAGTTAGCTAGATTTGGCCTTGAACACTAATGAAACTCTGTATTCTAAGGAAACACTTGTATTCTAATTTATTTTGTGGGATACTGTGAGAAGCCATTCTTTAAGAAGTCTGATATCCAATTAAACATATGTTACCAGAAAGCATCTGTTTCATTCCCTTTTTATGACATGGGTGGTATTTAGAACAATGGGCACAATGCACATTTTCTGCTTAGTTGGTTGGTTATTGAATGTGGACGAGGTGTGTGTCATCTGTGCAAGGGACATTACCATGTAGGAGATCACAGACTACAGTGATTGTTTTCCACAGGTGAAGATGAAGACAGTGGATAACCAAGGAGACTGAGCTTAGTGCAAACCCTTGGGGATGTCTCATCTGTCCTACACAAATGGGCTCATTGGTTCTTTGTATCTGAAGACACTTGGCTTTTAAAGAACATGTTGGTAGTTGCCTAATTTGGGCTTTATTGTCTTTTTCTTCATGAAAAATGTGTGTGTATGTGTGTGTGTTTGTGTGTGTGTGTGTGTGTGTGTGTGTGTCTGTATCTGTGTCTGTCTCTTTTTTAGAGGTAGAACCTCACTCACCTACAACTTACCGATAGGCTAGTTTGGCTGGCCAGTGACACCTGGGACCTGCTGTCTCCACGTCACTTACCGCTGGGGTGACACATGCTGCCACCACTCCCAGCATTTTTACTTGGGTGCTGGGCTCAGACCCAGGTTCTCATGCTCCCATGATGGCGTTACTGATTGAGCTGTCTCCCTAGCCCAGCACTTGCTTGTAGAGACAGCTGAAAATTCACTCTGCTTCCACATAAGGAACGTGAGTCTTTTTGCTTTAGGAAGTCTTGTGTCTTTTGGTAGTAACCGCTTTAATATTTTTTATATTTTGAAAGAATGTATTATTACAAGCTTGCTCCTTTATATTTAAAACCAGTCCTAACTTTTACATTTCATGATGTTAATGTTTCCTCATTATCCACCAAGCTTTCCTTGTAGCTGATTGATGAGTTGGGTAAAATTCTCTTTCTAAAGTTCCTTTCAGTATCCTCCTGAGTTTTCTCTCCCTTCCCTTTGGGTTTAAATCTATTACTACACAGTTTCTTTTTAACAGTTTTAGCCCAGGCAGGTTCCCCTGTAATTTAAAATGATTACTTATTTGGTTGACTTCTCCTATGCCACATTTTCTTCATTGTTCTGCCCCCATCCCTGTTTAGGCCTCCGTACCTCCAGGATTCCACCTCCCACCTAGATAACATGTGTTCTATTACCTTCCCCAACCTCTCCCCTAAAACCTCTTTATTCCTCTCTCATGGGACCCTTTTTAGTTTCCTACACGTCTCTACACACACTAACTCTCACATAAGCTCACAAATATAAAGATTAGAAGCTAAGACTCATATACAAAAGAGAATATGTAGTATTTGTCTTTTTGAGCCCAGGTTACCAATTTTAATATAGTATTTCCCATTTCCATTCATTTCTTGTACATTTCATGATTTCATTTTTCTTTATGGCTACATAAAATGCCATTGTGTGTGTATACCACATTTTCCTTTTCCCTCCATCTGTTGATGGACATCTAGGCAGACTCCATTTCTTTGCTGTTGGAGATCTTAGCTGAGTTAACAGAGAGCATCTGGGTTGGTTCCTTCTTTTAAATTGTCCTTGTTGGTAGGAGGAAATTGACCAAGACATGGAGAAAATGGGTCTGCTGAACTTTGGCCCATTGCCTGGATTTTCTAGCAGATTTATGATAAATTATTCCTTTCCTGAACATGATGAGCATACCTGATAAACGCAATTCTGACAGGTGCTGAGGTCCTCCTGTGACTTACTCATTGTACGAAGTATTCTGCGGCTCTTGTCTTCTACAATCCTCACTCAGAGCAGGGCAGTCTCTGCCTCCACTTCACATCCAGGGAATGTAGGTGCAAGCAAATTTGAAGCTTTCCCAAGGATACATAGGCAGTAAGTGCTGAATAGAAAGTTTTTTTAAACACATGTGTATCCTCTTCCCTGCTTTATTCTAAAAATAATCATTGAAACACTTTTCACAGGATCTGAACACTTTTTGTAGAAAGATTTTTTTTTTTTAATATTATACAAAGCTGAGGTGCCATTTTGTTTATACCCACATGATTTCTGTTAGGTTGGTTTGGAAGCTCAATTTTGGCCTGTCTGCTCCATAAATCCCAAGGCCATCTCTTTATAAAGGTCCCTTCCTGGATTGTTGACAAATCGTTCCATAAAGCTCGGCTTTCATATTTTGAACGTACCAAATATAATCAGTGTTAGACTGATTAAGTATGTTCCTTGCAAAATACCTTATTGAGTTTGCAAGCACTAATACATGGCCTGCTGTCCGGGTTCTGATAGCTGAGGGTGTCTGTGGAAACTTTTAATACATGGAATGTCTTCTCTTTGCTGATAGATGTTTCTGTAAAAAATGGCTAAGGTGATGAGATCAGAATCAACTGTGTTTCTTATGCAGAACCAGGGCTGGAGCTGCATGCTAAATCCCCAGCTACGCATCTCATTAGCTTGCCTAGCAGTTGGAGATCTGCATACTGACTCAGAGAATATTTCATTACTGTGTTTTCCAAGGGAGGCTTCCTATTTGCCAAAGAACTGACAGCTTATGTGTCTCTATAACTCACCTAGTTTTACATTATGATCAATATGAAAGACTACCTCTGATTACCTGGGGAAGCCATGAAACTGTTAAGATATATTAGGTTTCTGATTTATTTTCTGATTGACTGAATCTTGTGGAGTATGGAAAAGGAAGTGCGTCGAAGAACATTCCAAATTGGTTTCTTCCCCCTCACCTCCTTCAATGGTCTTTGTCCAGTGTGTGCCCTTTGCAACTATTTAAAAGAAAAGAGAAGAGACCTGCTCCCATTGTACAGTGGACAAAATAGAAAAGACACGTGAGGTAGTGCTCTATGGCTGCTATAACGGATCAGCACACATTGAATGCCCTGAGTTAAATCTATAGTCTAATGCAGTCACCTTTCAGTTACTATAACACAGTTACTATAACTAAAGGTTAATAAACTTAAAAGAAGAAAGGTTTGCCACAGCTCACAGTTTTCTGAGATCCCTTTCCGTGATCAGTTAGACTTATATTGCTTTGGGTGAGGCCACATGGCATGGTCGTTTCTCAGGGTGGAACAACTTGCTTTCCTTAAACCAGCTGAGAAGGCAAGACAGAAATACAGAAAGGCGCCAGAGTCCCACAATCTCCTGCAAGTGCAAGCCTCAGTGGCCTAAGACCTTTCACTGGGTTCTATCTTTTCCCCTTCCTTTCCTTTCCTTTCCTTTCCTTTCCTTTCCTTTCCTTTCCTTTCCTTTCCTTTCCTTTCCTTTCCTTTCCTTTCCTTTCCTTTCCT